>BRDA01077794.1:0-12956 GCA_036984385.1 Crenuchus spilurus
AGGACTGAAAGTCCTCATAATGATAGAAATGCATGTGTGATGTGTTAAAGTGAGGACATTTTGCTGGTCCTCATAAGAAATGTGCGCATTTTTTTTTTATATAAAAAGCTGAAATATTGACCTTCGGTTGCTAAGGTTAAGTTTTACACACGTGAATGGAATGTCTTCACTAGTATAGTATTACTAAAGTTTGTTTGTGTGTATGTACCAGGCTTATGCCATGTTGTGGGGACCAACACCTGTTTAAATGCACCTTTCTACCTTGCGGGACTACAAAGCTGGTCCCTGCAACATAAATCATGAATGTTAATGTGATGGCATGGTTTGATGGCTTGTGACTGTCCAGCTTTCTTTTTATCACATTCCAGAGATTTTCAGGGGAGCTCAGGTCTGCTGGAAGTGGTCTCTTCCCCCCCCCCTCCCCAGAGTTATATACATACATGTACACAAAAATAATTTTACATTGATGTTATTGTCAGTACAAATCATGCCAGTCTGATGTCTAGGTGAAATTTTCTGTGGTAACGATGATAAGACTTGATTAAAACAATGCTAGTACTATTGAGTATTCAGAAATACATTGAATTGAAGTATTGAATTGTTGTGTTCAGTGAGAGATTACGCACTGTTAAAGATTTCATGTAGTGTCATATTTGACTAAGCAAAAATGTGACTGATCATGAAATTAAATCACACAACGACCAGCAATGGTGTTCACTGGTGTATTCAACTAATGTTCAATGTCTACATTATGTTTCTTAGTAAATAGGAAGGCAGAGCAGGGACAGCAGGTGGCATTGAGGTGAGTGAACACTGATGATTAAGACTGAATACATGATGATTCATCACAAGTTTAATCTGAATGTACAGACTCCTGTTGGCCTTCATATGTGTTTCAACATCGTGCAGCCGCCACTTCATATTTCATTTAGAATGAAGACGAAAAAACAGTAATTCAAGAAACTCGAAAACATTGATGTAAACAGCATAAGCAACATAAATAAATCCCTTGTCTTCACATTCTCTGCCCCCAAACCCCCATTATGTTCACTTTATGGCTGCAGCCCTGTATACTATTTGATATATAATATAGAATTCTCATGTGTTTGTAAAGGCCCTGAAGAAATGAATGGTTTCAAATGCATGGAATTCTAGAGGGCATTCTGTACACTATGCTGTATCACTTTTCAGCTATAAGCACAGGGGGTCACAGAGTTGATCAGTGGACTAAGACGCTGTCACTATGATCTGACATGGGCGGCGCCAGGGAGGGGCTTGGGGGTGCTTTTGCTACCCCTAGGATGGCCATGGCACCTCCACAGCACCCCCAAGAAAATTGTGATTTATATATACCGTATACATTCATTTAGAAGCCCCCGGGGTGATGCAATTTTCCGAAAATTATTTCCGAGTTATGTCTAGTACTTTTTAGACGCCCCCCATTTTCTGACAATGAATGCATCACAATGTTACCTTTGAGACAACCCCCGTTTTCAGAAAATCCTCTGTGTATGTCTGGACTGCCCAACATTCAGTCAGCTCACAACAACCCGTTCAGCCAATCAGCAAATGGTACACACTCACTAGAGTACTGAGCGCAAGAAATGACAAAATAAATCGGGCGATCATGAGTGCAGAGCGTGATCACTTGAATGCAGATAATTAGGCCAAGTAAAAAAAAAATTGGTGATCATTCTTTTTCACCAAAATTTGGGGTCGGGGGGGAGGTGATTTTTTTTTTTTTTTTGATGGTAGAAAAGTATTGTGGCGGCTTTTGGGGGTGTCGGCCAATCAGATGGCTGCGTGTCGTACGGTATTTGCATAAAGTTCTCTTGTGTGTTTATGGGGTCTATTTTGTAATTATTTGGGGTCTTTAAGATTTTTGTATGTGTAATGATTGTTAGTTGTAGTCTAGTCTCTATGAGTTATTTTTAGTGTGTTTTAGTTAAGTTACCACTAATGTGTGTCTTAGTCAGTTATTCTGTCTTATTTATATAACCGGCCCTCCGTCTGCTTCTCTGTGTGTGAGTCTGCGCGCACGCTGTGATAATAATAATTATAATATATTACAGTTAGTTAAAATAATCCATTGTATTTTATTTCATTAGATAACAGGAAAATGAAACAAATTTTATTGGCCGACTGCAGTGTTTTTACGATGATGGCCACTGCAAAAGCCATGATTTGTATCACAAAAACGACCAGTGTTCTGTCGAGTTGTGCTACCCATCGATACGTGCTTCCTAAAGGCACTGCGCATGCGCAGATCTACACTTTTTTATTATTTCTCGTGTTTTTAAATTATTTCTCATGTTTTTTAAATAATAAATCAGTTTTTTTTTTGCATTAAACAACCTGGACACACTGTCATTGCACAGAAGTGTAAATGGAAATGAATACTAATAAATACAATAATTCGTTTTAAAAAAGCAGTTTGTAATGACCTCTCATTGACATAACTTCATCATGATACAGTGATTTATGCTATCCAAATATAATACATACACTTCTACTGGGAACGTGCTCTAATATGGTGATTCTTTTGTATTTTTACAGTTAAAGAGACACTAGGGTAGCACGGTTCGACAAGGTAGCATAACTCAACAGAACACCGGCCATTGGTATTGACAGTGAAGTGTACTGCACATGTGCAGAATTGATTTGGGATCACGTCATTGGATGCATGCAAAATTTGATTGATTCTAGGCCAGACTAGGGTGTTTGGCGCGGTTTTCTGTGTAAAAAAATAAAAAATAAAAAATAAATAAAGGTCGGGTGCTTTTTAGAGGGTCGGGCGGGGATGATCACCAATTCTTTTTTTTACTTGGCCTTAGTTCAGTTCTGAGCAGCATGGCGTCGTCTACTGGACATAGGCCTTTTTCAGTTTTCAGAGCTAGAAAAACTTTGAGGGGGCTTCTAAACGGATGTAGGTATATAATTTTTAGTGTGTGAATACCATGTATAATTTAAAAGATTAAGATAAAAGCTTTATTTTCAGGCAAAAAATAAAAACATAAAGCCAACGTAGTTGATCTAATTCAGCAAATGGGTGCAGCACGCATTTAACGTTTGATGGTAGAAACATTAATCTCCCATTTTGGCAGCACGCTCGTGTTGACGGTAACTTGCGTGAATAAAGAAAAATATGTCAGTGGTACAAAATCTACATTTGCGTAATATCCTGGCATATTTGCACACCATGAAGTGTTATGGTAGCATGGCATGATTATTTCTAATAATATTCTAAATGAGTTTATTTTTGCGCTTCAACTAACGCTGCAGTGACGTGACTGTAAAAAGGATCAATGTTTTGTAAACCAAAACAAAATATAGACAATGTCTGTTATTGTAATAATGTTAAATAATAATAATAATAATAGTAATAATAATAGTAATAATAATAAATAATATTTTTTACTTAAAGGTTAATCAATTTGTCAAACTGAATTGTTAATAATTCATTGTAAAACGCATCATACACATTGAATAAACAGCAGTGATGTGTAACAAGCAGGGCATATGCCATTTGTTGCAGTAGAAATTAAACTGACTTGCACATTAATGGGAAAGCCTAAATTATAGAGCACCCTCGCTGAAAAGTCAAGCTACCCCATAGCACCAGCAAAAGAAAATCTCTGGCACCGCCCCTGTGATCTGAGGATCGTGATTTCAAATCCCAGATCAAACCGTTGCCATCAGCAGCCAGGGCAAATCAGAATTGGCTGTGCTCTCTCTGGGCAGGTAAGATGGCACTCTTTCCCAGCACTACTATGTAATGTCGGCTGGCTCAAGCGTCTGCCAGGTGATCCATGAGATCCAGCGCTTTCCTCCGAGTACATTGGCTTCCTGGTGGCAATGTATTGGCAGCAGTTAGAAAATAGGCGGAGCTTAACTTCACATGCATCAGAGGAGGCCTGTGCTAGTCTGCACCCTCCTAGAGTCAGGGACATAAGTGATGGGAACAGTAAACGAGTGGGTGGGTCAATTGGCTACCAAATCACATTGGGGTAAAAATGTATTACATTTTATTAAAATAAATAAATAAATAAAGCTACAAGCACACTTTACATCACATTCTATATGAAAAACCTTCTCAACAACCCAGACCACCAATCTATTTTCTCTCATTCTCATTACTATCTTACTGTCTCCCATTTTTTCCAATCACAATCCTCTGCACACCCATCTCCCTTTCCCAACTTCGATACCAATACTGATGTCTACCATCACAATTATTCATTCTCGAGTTTTGTCTGGAACAATGTGACACAGGTACAAAATGTACACTTTATAAATAACTGCATTATCCTCCATATATAACGACGAAAAAATAAAATGTTTCTTTAAGAGCCACTCAAGTGTCAGGTTCTGTGGACCTATTACAGGGTCTATAGAGCTGAGGTACCTGATAGTGACCTTTTTCTTAATTTTGCTCTTTAATAAAAAGGAATATGGCTGACTCCACCTCATCTGCTCACCATATATATCTGCAATGTAAGTAAATGAGGTTTTACCAAAGCCATGTTAAAAATGATGCATCAAGATTCCTCCCAAACTTTGGTGGGCATAGATGAGTGCCAACACTAATGATTATTTAATACGTCTCCTTCTTTTAACCAATATTCATGTTGTGTCCCCAATTGGTAACTTCTCAATTATTATTTTCCCAATTTCACAGCAATGAGAGCTTCAGTTACTGAGTGAGATGAATGTCATGGTAGCTGGCAACCCAACCAGGATGAAGACTTGAGATGCGACCCTGCCTGACGTGTATCAATTGTCATTGCGATTAGCCCAGTGGCATCATTAAAGACTCAAGCTCTGAAAGTGACTCCCCCTGACTGATGTTCACTGCCGGCCTCCTCTCCAGCCTTCACACACTTTCTTCATCAGGGTAATCACTGTAAACAGTAAACCGTGTAAACAGTGTGCTAGTGCACCCGTGCCAATCAGTGAACTCTTACCACTAGTAAATGAATATAAATTTGAGATGGTATCTCGATGGTATCGAGGATGTGGGACTGTGTAGAATATGGAGACGTGGGAAGTGTGGCTGATAACTTTGTACTGGATTTAATAATTTGAGCAGGTTTTACATGGTAAACAGACATTTTCATTAAAACCTCAAAGCTTGTTGACTTTCTATAACAATGACAACAAACACATCGGTCCACTACATAACCTTAATACATCAATTTTTTTTTTTTTTGTTTGTTTTTTTAAACGCACTGATTTTAGAAATGCTGCACTGGTGAATCTCTAATCCCTGTGAAAATGTCACTGACTGTAAGACTGTCATTCGCTCTTACACGGGATGAACCCAAAGGCAAAGTGTTCTTGCATCCTCATGCTTGCAAAAGCTTCCCTTAGGTCATCATTTTTGTCAGCAGACAGCATCACCATGGCAGAGCAGTACAAACATGTAAACGCAGCATTAGCCTTTTCAGATTTGGGACTGAAGCTGAGCTGTGCTAGCTTCTATACATCACTTACATAACCATTCACACACTACTTACTGCAGGGGTGTAGATTTGGTCTCAACATTGGTAGAGACGCAACAGCCCCTTCAAATAATTAAACCACCCAAAAATGACTAAATAAAAAAACTGGATAGTGAGTTAAAACATAAATAATAAACATCACACAGGACTTTAATAATGACTGTTGAATAGTCTATTAACATCAATATCTAGAAATGCACCAAAATTAACATTTTTGGCCAAAACAAAACAAAATGAAACATTCGGCTGAATACTGAACACAGTTCTTTGTTTATATATATGATTATAAAATTCATAACTAAACTATTTGCCAAAATAAGTCTTGTAGTCAGTCAGGAACGAATGTCTATTTTAATAAGTTGGTTTGACATAATTAAATTTAATAACATGAATTTAATTTTTTTTTTTACATTATTACATTACAGTATTACATTATTACTAATATTTAATTAAAAACTAAATGAATGATCCAAGTCACATGGATTTTGTGTGGTTAATGCGAGTGTCCTTGGCTACAGACATTGAAACATTTAAGATAAACACAAAGCTAACACAAACACAAAGCTAAGCGGCTGTATTCTGGCTTCATCATAAGTGTAGTTTAGTAAAGGTTGTGCTTATAGTTTGTTGTCTCCCACTTCATCTTCCACTTCAAAAGTCTAACTGTGCTGGTGAATCTGTATTTTGCTAACTGGTGAAATCTAACAGGCAAATCCCTGTTGCTGAGAGATGAATATTAGATTAATATTACTTAAATTTAGATTTAAATAATAAACATTAAGATCTGTATATGCATTTAAATAATAACTATACACAGTAACAGATCAAGGAGAAGAAAAGCCCCTTTTCTTTTTGGCAACATGTTATCTACAAAGTCTAAAATGTGTTGGCATGACATGGAAAGTGAGCAGGACATCTGAAGGACTAACCTTTGGCTAGTGCTTGATACATGTGGACTGACAGCCCTGATAACTGACCGTTATCACACTGTTCAGCTCCCCCTCCATGTCTGGCAGTAAGTACAGTAAGATGTGAGATGGTAATAGAAGAGTAACATTCTAATGACTTGGCTACAGTGCCATCCTCACTTCAGTGATACTGTATCTATGGGAGTTCTTGCTAGCTTTCCTCTTGCAACCAGAATTTTGGATATGCTACTGATCTGCTAATGATGATTAAAATAAATGTCCTGCTGGTAAACCGGTGACCATTAGGTCCCAATCCTGCTTCTCTAACCTTTAGGTCACGGCTGACCCCATTTTAAGGGATTTTAAGGGATAAAGATGAAAAAAGCTAGACGTTTTTAGCACATAAACCCACACAAACGTCATAATTGGATCCCTGGTGAAAATAAAATACAGCAATTACACAGCATATTGCCTCTTTAATAATTCCTAAAACACTTGAGTGGTTTAGTTTTCAAATTCTTCTGGAGTTTGGATAATAATCCCTACAACAAATTCCAGAGTCAGTTTAACCCATAAGATCTGTATGTTTTCTTGTGAAAACCAAGAAAAGGACAAAAGCTACTGATAATACAGAGCAGAATCAAGATGATAATAAGGTCATAGGGGGATGAAACATGATGCTAATATGCAATTAACCCACTTAAAGCAAGAGGATAGGCCCAAGTCCCCCACTTGACCAGACAGGGAAAGATAAAGGGAGAATTTAATTAGAAAGATGTGCATATCCATGAGTCAAGCTAAATTCAACTCCCTGGGTTAATTAAGGGCACTTCCTCATGCTCCTGTATATACACGTGCTTAGACGAACAAAGACCTTTATGGCTTCTAGTGACAAATAAACGAGTTATGGAGCCGAACTAAAAACCATCCTAAAACAGGCCAACAAGCTGAACAGAGTAAGAAATGAAGCTTTGTGCACTTGCTGTATGTAACTTTTGGGCACTTAATTAACACCGTTGAGAGGTTAATGACTAAAGTATTGTCAAAATGAAGAAAACCACCAAGTTAAGAAATGACAGTAGCCATGTTGAAGAAATTTCACCATCTGCAAACTTTGACAAAGAAGCCAACTTCTAAATACAGAAACATAAACATAAAAGTTAACAGAGAAACCATAAAAAGAATATAAAGTTTAGGCAATTGCAGCTAGTAAAAAGAGGCTTTGCAAAGCCAATCAGTCTTCAGAGACAATGGGCAGATGCAGAACCCAGAACAATGAGGCCCAATATAACCCTAAAAACAACAGTTTGAGTGACAGCACCGTTTTACCCTGTTTCTGATTACCATTCTGGCTAATTACAATAAGACTTTGTGAATATGCAGAGACAATGGCAGCCAGTCACTCAGCCTGTCTGATAAAGCCTCCCTGTCCATTATCTCCCCCACCCCAGAGAGAACATCCATAGCAGTCTTCTGAAAAATATGGCTGAGAAAGAGGGAGAGAAAGCAAGCTGTTGATCACAAATGGGATTGTCTAAATAGTCTAATAGAAGCATTTAACATTCAATTAAATGCAGCTGATGAATATGGAGTATGTGTTTTGTTCTGTAAAACAGGACATTTCTTCCCTATTTCACAAAATCAGGCACAAAACTGACTGAACTTCCAAAACGTTTGATCCAGCAGACAAACAAGCTTTCCATGGAAGTCTCCCATTCAAATACTAACCAGACCCGGACCTGCTTAGCTGCCATGAATTTGACATGTTGTGCAAATCCTGTTATACATAACCATGGGTGGGTTTAGTTTTAGTAATGAGGAATAAGGTCCCTGGATCTGGGTTATTATAGTTTTAGGGAGCTTTTTTTAAAGTTTTCAGATAAATTTCAGTTGGCTTTAATAGTTTAAGGTTCCAATAGGTAACCTGTGGAAAAATAATTCTTCACATTTGATAAACTGTCAATATGCTGAAAGTAGTACATGAGAAAGTTCTGGCTAGTGCTCCTAAAGCACCTTGAAAGAACCCACCAAGACCAAATCAAAACAACCAATCTTATTTAGAAGCAGTGACTGATGGAGTGTCAATAACTGCTTGTGCTCACTGCAGACAGCTCCCAATCCAGAAGCTTTGGAGGCAGGGCTAAAGCACAGTAGAGTGGGAGGGTTAAAATTTTCAGTTTGGCTGTTTGGTAAGTTTGGTTAGTTATGAAATTACTATAGCAACAATGCTATAGGTGAAACTACACTTCACAGCTAATTAAAATGCATGTGCTTTTTAAAAATTCACTATTTAATATCAACACATACAGTATATCTAATTTGTGTGTTAAAGGGTCCTTTGCTAAAAGGGTTCTCTGGTTAATGGGGCCCGAGGCACTTGCCTACCTTTGCACAGTGCTAAAAACACCACTGTAGATAAGTACACAAACAGTACTTAAATCTAAAAAAATAAATCTCAGATGTACACACTTCCAGACAAGCCATTTAAAAATTTAAACTTCTCTAAAGTCAGATGTATGATAACATTTAAGTAATTCGTTTACAGCTCAAACTCAAAAAGGCTTTTAAATACATATTAAAAATTTACCGCTTTCTGGTCTTTCCTCTTGTCTAATAAAACTTTAAAATAAAAAAAACAGCAAGAAAATAAGCCAAAATACACACATCAACTTTCTGAATGCAAATGTAAGGGCACCAAAGAAAATAGCCTGTTTAAATTACACACTTTGTGGATGTTCTAATGGGTGAAAAAATCTGTATTTTTCAACATTTTTCAAGGCATTTTCTGTGTAGTTGCTAAATTGTACACACTGGAAATTCTAAATTGCTTACCATGCTGACATTTGGTAAGTTTTTAAGCACATCAGCTGTTTGACCAAACAATTGTTTTTCCACTTTGACAAACAATCATACATAAAAAAGTCACAAAAAACAAAACTGGATCTGGGGAAAAAAATGGTTTTTATACTATGCAACAATAAACATGCTTAATGAAGCATTTTAAAGACCATAAATGTTAGCACAGTTTGTGAACACATACTGTAAATGACAATAACCAAGATAAAATGAAGCTATGGACAACTATGTACAAGAAAGCAGGTTTGAGGGTTTTTTATGTGCACTTGGTGGCAGTGTTGACAGGCCTTGCTGCACTGTGTGGATCCCTCATGAGCATCTCACCCCTCCTGCCTTTGTACTTGTTTCGAATGTGTGAATAAGATTTTTACATCAAATTTACATGACCAAATCTCTTTCAATGGAAGCTGACAACGTTGGTCAACCTGGGATTGTGATGCTGTGCTGTCTTGTGATTTGTTCATGCCGGCATGAGGGTTAAATGACTTTACCATCAATTCAAGACCAATTCAGGTTTCATGCAATATTACCACATGACCATGTCACCAATTTTCCTGACTTCAAAATGTCTTGTTTATGGTATACAACAATGAGCTAAAACATTATAAACAATATGGGAATATGCTTAATATGATGTTGGTCTTCTGTGCTAGCAAATCAGCTCTGACTCAATGACATATGGACTCAACATCACCTCTGAAAGTCTTCTGGGGTATCTGGCACTAATTTGTTAGCCTCAGATCTGTAAAATCTGTAGTCTTGGCTGATCAATCTGTAAGTATAACTTTGGGGAGAATGTTTCCAAAAAGAAAATGATGCATTATTTATTATTCTTTAAGAGTAATTTCTATCACTCAGCATATATTGCCCTAAGCTATGTTTTAATATCTAACTAAACTTCCATAGTGCTAATTAGAATTCTAACACATTTCTCTCTCTTAACAGTGTTTAAGGTCTGGAATATTTCAAGTCTCTTAACATTATAGGCTAGAGAAAATGCTAACCTTTAGAGGTCCAACTATTAAGCCTTGTGGGACACCTTAATAAGACATATAAGTACAGCAGAAGCAAATCCCTGTGAGGTTGTGGGGGGTTGGGGGTGGGGTATGAGAAGTAAATCCACAGCCAAATTAGAAAAATTACGAGGAGGAAGCCAAATGTCAGGTCAAACATAATTAGACAGGGTGAGAGGAAGGGAGAGGAAGCGAGTGAAATAAATGAAGTATGAAAAAGAAAAATAAGAAGAGGTAAAGTGGGGTTTCTTTGCAGAGATTTTTTTTTTTTAGAAAAGGCAAAATATGTCAGAATTCTGCTAATAAGTCCCTGCAGAAAGGAATTTTGCAATTTAATGCAGTGCGAGGCTCTCTGAAGAACAGGACACGCATCAGATATGTCTACGATGAGCAAAGTTACAGCATTATATTAGTCCCTGTTCCCTCGTGTAAAAAAAAATAATAATAAAAAAAAATAAATAAATAAATAAATAAATAAAAAAACAACCATTTCTTCATCTCTGGCTCTGCTTACAATCAGATGACAACAGTCAAACAGAACAAACTGACTTCTTCATTGCTAATCTAGTTTAAAGTGAACCTGAAATCAAAGCTTTTATTCTGAGTGTTAGTTTGTGCTCTTGTTTATAATAAACATTGTTTAAATGATGTTCACTTGTAATGATTTTTGCTTGCCTTTACAGCTTTGGATTTCTGACTACATGACCATGCACCAGCAGCAGGGTAAATGCTTTTAAAAGGTACCCAAGAATGAAAAACTGTATTAATCTTGGCATAGTTGCACAAGGAGAGTTTGGTACATGGAAGTAACATACTGTGAACCTCAAACACTGTTGTCTTCTTCAAAAGCAAATCCCGCCTAAGCAAAACATGCCAATTCCAAAAACTAGTCAATAAGAGCAGACCTCCAACCATTACCATTTCAAATCCCACGCAAAGGTTGTGCAAACTCCCCACAATCCATTTGATTCATCACAGCTTTTCTCTTCACTCACCTCCTCTCTCGTAAGCTTCTCGAGTATTCCATGCAAATCAACATAAATTGCTTTCCTCTTAACTCGTCTTTATCTTCGTTCTCTACTCAGCTCTCAGCTGGAGCACATTTCCCACTTGTTTTCTGGCGATCACACTATTTTTAGCATCAGTATGCTGCCTAAGCTGTAGATCAGCAGTCAATCAGAGCATAGCTCCTCAAATTAATAAGCCCAACATATTATGATTCACATCCAATTATGCAAATTAGCATCAAAGACTGGATCGTCTAGAAATCATATTTACACGATTTTCCACTTACCTCAGATGTAGTCCATGACCTGCTTGGAATTTTTCCTGCTTTAATTCAGGACTTGAACTGGAGGCTTACTAATAAAATAAATAATAAAATGCTAATAAACTACAGAAGTCAGTCGTCACCTAAAGAGATCAGTCATTTCCGACAAACATCAATATCACCATCAACTGTTGGAAGGGCATATACAAGTTCATATCATCAGTGATTGGTCATAACATTTTGGCTCATTGTTGTGTATCACAAAATTACATTGTTATCCATCCAAATGGTTTATACTGCATTCTTAAAAGTCTTCTCTCTCTGGCAGCTGTTGCCTTCCAGCACAACAAGATGCAGTACGAATAATATAGACAGAGAACAGACATTGCATAATCTTTAAAGTGCATGGATTTATGACAGCCTACAGTAAGCAGGCCAAACAATATATTCTTAAGGAGAACATGCTGGACTAGTGCAGTTAGAAGTAAAGTGACAAACATGACATATCACTGTTAATAGACCTACTGTACATTTGTCAAACAATTAGGTCAAAAACACAGTCCCGGACAGACATCTGTGTCCATTCCAACACAAAATCAGACAAATTGGCATAATAATACTGGGAAAAGCATAAGGTCACATCAATTACCATTTCAGCTTAACACTCACAGACTGCCTGTCACTCACACAGTCTCTCTCTCACTCGCTCACTCACACATATCCGAGCACTCAGCCATAATGCATGCAGTGAAAAGTGGAGTTTTCAGCTCTGCAAAGCAGGGAGAAAAGAGTCATTCATCACTTCTACAGCCAACGGAAGGTCCTGTCTATACACATACATATCACTCAAAGACACACACATACACACACTAACATACACGTATGCACAAACAGTTCCAACAGTGCAATCTGTCATTTTTGTTGCATCGTATTTCTGAGCAACAAACACAGCAGAGCTAATTTTTCTAACAGTAGCACATTAAGGTGTATGACATGTAAGGTATGCTTCACCCAGAAATCACATTTATACATCAACTAAACTGTTAGATTAAGATCCGAGAGGGGCTTTGGTGATGCATTTTCAAGAAAACAACTTGGCTATTTTGGTGAGTATTGAAATGCAGTGTTAGCAGGGTTAGCCTCATACATCTAACCAAAAGAAGCAAGAAGTACAGGGGTTAGACAATGAAACTGAAACACCTGTCATGTTAGTGTGGAAGGTTTCATGGCTAAATTGGACCAGTCTGGTGGCCAATCTTCATTAATGTCACATTGCACCAGTAAGAGCAGAGTGTGAAGGTTCAGTTAGCAGGTAAGAGCACAGTTATATAGTATATTACAATGCACACAACATTATGGTGACATACCAGAGTTCAAAAGAGGACAAATTGTTGGTGCACATCTTGCT
>BRDA01077798.1:2082-12579 GCA_036984385.1 Crenuchus spilurus
GTGAAGAGGACTCCTGTTAGTGGTACAGAAACCACGAGGACGACCGAGACTTTGATGCCTCCCAAGGTTTCTTCCTCCAGCTCTGAGGGAGTTTTTCCTTGCCACTGTCGCCGTTGGCTTACTCACCGGGGATTAGGGATTAATGATTTGATCTCTGTTATTACTAACCCTGTAAAGCTGCTTTGTGATATCAGTTGTAAAAAGTGCTTTATAAATAAAATTTGATTGATTGATTTGATACATCAGGTATTTTGAGGCTCTGAAGGTATTATATGGACCTTCCTATCAAATCCAGAGCCCAGCTCAGGTAATAAGGTGTATCCATAATAAGGTGTTGATCTTAAATTGCTGGTCTGAACATTTTTATGCTCTCTTAAAATCCTTGCAAAGATACTACTTAATAGACTAGTACTAGCCATCGCTCCAGAACATCTCTCAGAAAGTCAGTGTAGTTTCAGAGCCAGCAGGAGCACCAAAGACATGGTGATTGTCCTCAGGAGAAGTGCTGGGAGCAGAACATGGCGCTCTATGTAAAGTTTATCGATTTAACTAAAGCATTCCGCACTGTGAGCAGGAAAGGATGGTGGCATCTTGGCTGTCCTCAGAAGTTCCTCAACATGGTCATCCAGCTGCAAGAGGATCAGTGTCACCAAGTTCCTTTGAATGGTGATTTGTTAGAGCCATTTCCTATTACCAGTGAGGTAAAGCAGGGCTGCATCTTGGCACTGACTCTTCTTGGCCAACAACCTCCTTCCCTCAGTTAGAGCATTGAAGATGGGTCGGGACTGGGTCTTCCAGCGTGACCATGACCTGAAACACACAGTCAGGGCAACTAAGGAGAGGCTCCATAAGAAGCATTTCAAGGCCCTGGAGTGGCCTAGCCAGTTTCCAGACCTGAACCCAATAAAAAATTTTTGGAGGGAGCTGAAACTGTCTTTTATACAGGTAAGGAGTTCAAACAGGTGCAATTAATACAGGTAATGAGAGCAGAATAGGAGGATTCTTAATTCACTAGAATTCCCAAACTGATGAAAATTTTTTGTCGTCTCTTACCCCCCTCGCTGGAATGCTGGAGCCATTAACCAGCCATTGTCTGCTGTTCTGCTTCGCTTGTCATGCAAATAAGCGTTGTCACACACTCAGTCTCACAGAGACTGTCCCTCAGTTTTACTGAGAGTAAGTCCTCTTTCCACAAAGGAAAAAAAAAATATTTATATAAAATAATAGAGCAGGAATCATGCTACAGGCTTGCATGCGCGTATTCACACAAACACACACACACACACGAGCCGAGCTGAGCGAGTGGGCAAGGCTGAGCAAAACTCTCCCTTTGACGTGCACCCTAGACCCTACACCCTAGCTCTACAGACTCATTTACACCATATTACCTCTCTAATGGCTCACAAGAAGGGTTTTTTTTCTGCAAACCTGGGAAATGCAGTGTAAAAAAAAAAACTAACAGGTCTGCAAGAGCCATAATTCTTGTGGTTGGTAGGTGAACAAATACTTATTTCATGCAATAAAATGCAAATTAATTATTTAAAAATCATACAATGTGATTTTATGGATTTTTTTAAGATTCTGTCTCTCACAGTTGAGGTGTACCTACAGTAAAAATTACAGACGTCTCCATTCTTTGTAGGTGGGAAAACCTGCAAAATCAGCAGTGTATCAAATACTTATTTTCCCCACTGTATGTTGGGCAGGGCATGTTTCCAGGATGGAAGATCATTGTCTGCTTAAGATATTGTATGTATGGCCGTCTTTCAAATGGCCGTCGTGACAGAGGGGCTCCAAAAAACTATCTTAAGAAATCTATGAGTGCCTGTCACATCGATAATCATCAGTGGTCTACAGTTGCTGCAGATGATGACCTCTGACATTCAACCATAAATAGTACTGTTACTTGCTTTGAAAGCAAGCACAGGTCCACCCTCGAGGTAAAACAGCAGAAGAGGAAGATATGTTCAGCTGTGGCACCAAACCCCGACCAGACCCTCACCTGCAAGCACTGTAACCAGACCTATTGATTTTGTATCAGCTTTGTCAATCACAGTCATGCCTGCAGTCAGTGTAGACGACCACCAACATCATCTTTGTTTGCTATGTATAGCCATTATACATAACATAGAATATAAGTATCCACTTCGAGACAAGGAAGGCCAACAAATAATTATATTTTTTTAATAACACCTTAGAACAGTTATCTAGACTGAACTGAGTTCACATCAATGTGCATGATAACAGAAATGATTATCTATTAAAAGTTTTGTGTGTTAGCGTGTGTACGCACGCGTTTGTGTGCGCGCACGCGTGTGTGTGTGTGTGTGTGTGAAAATACAGGATATTTTGTCAGTCATGAGCTTGCATGACATTTTGAAACAGTCAGCAGTGACACAGGGTCATAATCACCATACTGACCTCAGCTGGTGATTATGACCCTGTGTCACTGCTGACTGTTTCAAAATGTCATGCAAGGTCATGACTTACTTATATATATTATATATATATAACTTTTCTAGTGACTAATAGTGTTTATTGAGGTTGTTTATGGACTAATATCTCCTATTCTAGTGATTAATAGTTTTATTGAGGTTGTTTATGGACTAATATCTCCTATTCTAGTGATTAATAGTGTTTGTTGTGGTTGTTTATGGACTAATATCTCCTATTCTAGTGATTAATAGTGTTTGTTGTGGTTGTTTATGGACTAATATATCCTATTCTAGTGATTAATAGTGTTTATTGAGGATGTTTATGGACTAAAATCTCCTATTCTAGTGATTAATAGTGTTTATTGTGGTTGTTTATGGACTAATATCTCCTATTCTAGTGATTAATAGTGTTTATTGAGGTTGTTTATGGACTAATATCTCCTATTCTAGTGATTAATAGTGTTTATTGAAGCTGTTTATGGACTATCTCCTTTTCTAGTGATTATTAGTGTTTATTGAGGTTGTTTATGGACTAATATCTCTTATTCTAGTGATTAATAGTGTTTATTGAGGTTGTTTATTGACTAATATCTCCTATTCTAGTGATTAATAGTGTTTATTGAGGTTGTTTATGGACTAATATCGCCTATTCTAGTGATTAATAGTGTTTATTGAGGTTGTTTATGGACTAATATCTCTTATTCTAGTGATTAATAGTGTTTATTGAGGTTGTTTATGGACTAATATCTATTCTAGTGATTAATAGTGTTTATTGAGGCTGTTTATGGATTCTCCCTTATTCTAGAGTATCCACCACATTCCTGTCTCATGACACTTTGTGTGACACCATGACAACTTCTACTGGAGAGTAAACAGCTGTACGAAAGCCTATAAACTCACTGTCAGGAAATTGTGGGAGACACCAAAAATGAGCTAAAAGGTAGTGACACTGTCCTACCTCACCCTTCTATAATAAAAGTATCTGGAACAGATTTGAGAATTTACCAAAGTCTAAATAAAGCTAGAAACCTTTAAGTGGTATTAATACCTTTTGGTTCATTTGTTAGTGTTTTCTGACTTTTTCCCTGTATTAAATTGGGGTTTTTGAATCCAATAACTTACTTTATATCAGCACATACATGAAATATGTCAACATGCTGCTTTGCATGTGTGTTTAGGTACTATAACTTGTCCACAGAAAAGGTCTTGACATACTAAAATGTGTCATCTCACTTCCTCTTCCTTTACTGATCTGTGTTGGGTGTGACTTCCTGTTGTGGGTAGGATTGTGGGTGTGTGTTAGCGTGTGTTGGTGTGCATACTTGTGAAAAACGCCCGTTGAAAGATAACCTCCAAACTTCATCTATGATAACACAGTGCTGTTACATATATTTTTAAATCTGCAAGCCTTTAGTATGATTTAGCATAATGTGCTTTGTAAATGAAATACATGAGTATACAGTACAGGTGCTGGTCATAAAATTAGAATATCATGAAAAAGTTGATTTATGTCAGTAATTCCATTCACAAAGTGAAACTTGTATATTATATTCATTCATTACACACAGACTGATATATTTCAAATGTTTATTTCTTTTTATTTTGATGATTATAACTGACAACTAATGAAAATCCCAAATTCAGTATCTCAGAAAATTAGAATTTTACTTAAGACCAATACAAAAGAGGATTTTTAGAAATGTCCAACTGAAAAGTATGAAGATGAAAAGTATGAGCATGTACAGCTCTCAGTATTTGTGCTCCTTTGGCCTGGATTACTGCAGCAGTGTGGCGTGGCATGGAGTCGATCAGTCTGTGGCACTGCTCAGGTGCTATGAGAGCACAGGTTGCTCTGATGTGGCCTTCAGCTCTTCTGGACTGTTGGGTCTGGAGTATCATTATCTTCCTCTTCACAACACTCCATAGATTTTCTGTGGGGTTAAGGTCAGGTGAGTTTGCTGGCTAATTAAAAACAGGGACACCATGGTCCTTAAACCAGGTACTGGTAGCTTTGGCACTGTGTGCAGGTGCCCAGGGGTGGATTTGGAAGTTCTGGGGCCCCAAGCAATGTCACAAAGACAGATTCTTTGTTTATAGTTATGGTGGACAGGCTTATTATTATTCATTATTAATAAATATTAATTATACATACATTTTAAACATTGCTTAAACATTATTCTAATATTTTATTAGGAATTACTAGTTACTATTAATAATATACTAATAATAACTATAATCATTATTATTAATAATTAAATATTAATAAACTCTTAAATTCATGTAATGTAAAATTATCACCCAATTCTGTGTTACACCTTAATAATCAACTTCACTTAGATTCATTACCACCAATTTTACACTTATGTTTGGACTGTATTGTCAATAGACCTCATTTACATACAATTTTATCAAATTTTTGAGTAAAAATAAGCAGAAATTCTGATTTATTTTGACAATAGTCACACTTAGAGGCATGTAAATGGATGGCTTATCACAGACCGGTAGACGCACACACACAGACAGATTCTAATGTTAATGGATTTTAATATTAATATTAAAACACGTCTATCTGATGTGAAACAGACAGAACAAACTTACATGTTAACAATTTACAGTGTCAGGTGAACACAGACTACGGGCCAAATCACAAAACACTGGTTTGCAAGTCCAGGTGCTGTTTGATGGCAAACATTAGTAAGAAACGACAGAGCCAATCGATGAGCTTGTGAGCGATCTAAAGCGAAATAGGTTTCCAAATGAGTGGCCATTTTTTACTGGGTCCTAGTGTTCGACCCATCTTTATTTAATATAGCATAACATTGTTTTTTGAAAAAGAACCAAAACTGTCTTTTGAAAAAGAAGCTGCTTTGCCACCATAATGTCATTATAAACATTAGATATTGGCTCAAAACCTTCTCCTTTAAAATGGTGATTTCTAAATCCTACTGTGCTCTAATAAAATTGAATAATTCTAAATATTTGTGTTTGTTAAAAGCTACATTTTTAAAGTAAACATGTATTTTAAAAATAATTCACTGCTTAATGTGATGAAACAGACCACCAACAGTCAACAGATGAGACATTATGAAGTGGTTAAATGGTTGGATGATGGACTGTGTCAAATATTTTTGATCAAGGCGGCTTACACATCACATTTGATGGTAGTTAAGACTGTAAACGTTCTTGTTTCTTTATATAATCCAGACTCCGTCCCTTCACTGCTCAGATTCATGATGGTTATGAAATTAGCATCAATAGAACCTGACTGTATTAATACAGACATCATCTGTACACTACCACAGTGCACCTTACCTCAATAAAAGCACACTGAAGTCATCTTTTCCTGTTTCCTGTTGATTCTGCAATATGCAAAGCTTGAAGCTAGACTCACTGCAACCAGCAGGACCATTTAAACATCTAACATCTAACACAGTCTTTGATACACACTAAGAAAAACAACATAGACTGATAAGCCACAAAACACTACATGTCCAAATGTTTGTGGACACCACTTCTAATCAATGCATTCAGCTACTTTAAGTTGCTCACATTACTGACACAGATGAACAAACACACACACACACACACACACACACACCTACACACACACACACACACACACACACACAGATTGTCTAGCTGTTTTAATTGCTAGAGGGACCTAAACAATATTAGGCAGGTTGTTTTAATGTTATGGCTTGATGGGGTCTGATTACTACATAATGTTTAAAAGATTTAATCAACACTAAACTCTTGAAAAAATTGAAGTTTTAACTTTAGTTAAACATACAAAACTGCAGATACATTGTATGCACAAAAGTATTGGGACACCTGCGTATTTATCATTAAATCCAAATTCAAGGGTATTAAAAAAGTTTGTTCTGCTTTTAGGAAAGACTTTCTACTAGACTGAGGAGCACTGCTGTGAGGATTTGATTACATTCAGTCACAAGAGTGTTGGTGAGGTCAGGATGTTGGATGATCACCACCACCTCATCCCTAAAATACTGAATGGAGCATAGAACACTGCTCCACTACTCAATGCTGAGTTACACCCCACTAGCCCACACCTGGCATTAGATATGGGGCCAGTAGGTTCATGTTTGGTCATATTCTATTTGCAGTACAGGGACTAAACAAGCTGCCTGAGTGCATTTGTACATCTGTGTCAGCAATGAGTGTAACTGAAAATTACACTCAAACATTACAAACATTTGGACATATAGTGTATAAAGTTTTTTGTTCTGACAGCAAATACATTTAGGACTGGTCATTGGAGGACTCAGCAGACAGTTTGAAATATGAAAATGTCTTTATAATACTATTTTCCAGCTCATTCATGCCACACAGGTTCACACAGGTAAAGGCAGCAATTTATTTAATATCTACCCAAGACTAAACGTTTAAAGAGAATTTTCATGTACAGTATACAGTCAGGGGCGGATTTAACCAACACGCAAACCACGCAATTGCGTGGGGCCCCAGAGATCAGGGGGCCCCCTGCTGGCCAAAAGAGGTTGGCAAAAAAAAGACCGTTTTGGTTCTCTGCTGATTTTTCGGTCCAAAAACAGTGTTACGCTATATTAAAAAGAGGCGGGTTGAGCATTAGGACCCAGCAAAAAAACAGCCACTCAGTCGGAAGCCTGTTTCTCTTTAAACCGCTCACTAATGTGTGATTGGCCGTCCCAGCGGTCACTCCGTCAGCGTCTGGACTTTCAAACCATCCATTCATCCATTATCACACCTGCTTAATCCTTATCAGGGTCGCGGTCTTGATTTGGTCTGTAGTCCGTGTTTACCTGCTTCTCTCTCTGTCTGTCTGTCTGTCTCTCTCTCTCTCTACCAATCTGTAATAAGCCATCAAAAATAATTAATTTTACTCAAAAATGAGGTATAATTATGTGTAAATGAGGTCTATTGACCATACAGTCCAAACATAAGTGGAGTTAATGAATTGGAGTGAAGTTGATTATCCAGGTGTAACACAGAATTGGGTGATAATTTTATATTACACGATTTTAACAGTTTATTCATATTTAATAATAAATATTTAATTAATGATTAATATTATTTTATTATTATTATTATTATTATTAATAATAATAATAATAATAATTTTATAATTATTATTAGTATATTATTAATAGTAACTAGTAATTCCTAATAAAATATTAATAATAATGTTTAAGTAATGTTTAAAATGTATGTATAATAATTAATATTTATTAATAATTAATAATAGTAATTTAATTTATGTTTAAAAACTTTGCATTGGCTTCCTGTTGAACAAAGGATTCAGTTTAAAATTCTCACCCTTACTTATAGAGCATTACACGGTCAAGGTCCCTTATATTTAGCTGATCTACTTCATCCTCATTACTTTCTAGACACCCAAGGATGCTTTACAATCAACACACTCCATATACACACACTCCGGTGAGAAGTGGCAGCCGGTCGCGCACAGTGTACTCTCAACTGGAAGTGACCGTCCACCTGGAGGACTGCATCGAGCACTAGGGGGATCACCCAGAACAGAGTGCCAACCATATCTGGGCATACATACATACATACATACATACATACATACACACCAGGGTAATTTTAGAGTATCCAATCCACGTGATATCCATGTTTTTGGACTGTGGGAGGAAACCGGAGTCCCCGGAGGAAACCCATGCGGACATGGGGAGAACATGGAAAATCCGCTCAGATGCAGACTCGAACCCAAGACCTCAGTGCTGAGAGGCAAACGTGCTAACCACTAAGCCACTGTGCCGCCCAATTAATATTAATAAAATGTGTGTTCAAGCACAAAAAATAAATATATTTGAACATGTAATACATTATACGCCCCCCCATAACATCTCGTCTCCCTTGCTGGGCCAGAGATGAATCTAATAGTGCACCTAAAACAATTAATTCACAACACTGATTGCTCTTAAACAAAGCACATTTAATTCATAATCCATATCCAACCCTATTTTATTGTCTACCCAACATTGGATCTGGATGTCAAATTGATGTTGGGTTTTGACGTCAACATGATTTTCATTTTCAACTAAAAGTTAACGTCTGTCCAAGGTTAGTGTCCAACATCTTGCTGAAATCAAATTGATGTCCAGTGCCTGCTGGGCTGTTAAACAGACTGAATAAACAGAATAAAAGAATTTTTATTGTATAACTGTATTATAATATACAATACAAAAGCAAATCTATTAAATGTTTGTTTTCCAATCATTTGGCAGCAGTAACTGAAATAGAATGTAGAAATAGAATGCCTTCACTGTGATGTCATAATGGTAGAGATGCTGAGAAATTACAGTTCCGATCATTCTGCTCTAACACAGTGAAGAGATCAGAGGTAAATATGGGCTTCCCCTTGTTTTGCTGCTTCGCAGTTTCTGAGGACGAGTTGGAAAGTCAGAAGAAGTCAAGAAAGAAGAAGTTTAGAGGTTGGAGAAAAGAGAGGAAGAATAAAGAAAGAAAGCTGGAGAAAGATGAAAACCAAACAGGTCAGCTCTCAATAAAGGTAGATGGTGAGGATGATGAACTGACACATCCAGATGATCCGGTGCCCTTCAGCTCCATTGTTTCTACTGAGCCACTGGAGAATGTTGCAGATGAAATGCAAGAGATCACTGATGATGTGGATGAATTTCTTGAACCCCTTAATCCCATCGTCAATGATTTAATTGATGAAATTGAGAGGGTCATTGAGCAGCTTCAGAGTGAGTAAATGAGAGTAGATATCATAGTCATGGCACAGCTGCATATAGCGCATATTTACTAATGTTATACTGATTTTTATTTATATGTATATTGTTTAGATGAGACCAGTACCATTAAAGCATTCATGAGCATTGACTTGGATGACGTGGAGACACCTACCCAACAGACTCTGAGTAAGAAATTTACATTATTAACTGCTAAGATGGAAAACAGCTGAAAAATACTGATATTAATATGGGAGAAACGAGAGATGAAAAGACAAAAAGAGGATTGTGGGTCAATATGGCAGTAGATTACAGTTTGGGGACCTGCCCTGAAGAAGTGCACACAGTTTAGTGGCTGTCGGACAAAAGGAAGCCTGGGATTTAGTATGGGCTAAAATGAATGGACGTCAGTGGGATGAAAGAATGATGGAAATAAAACAACAAATAAATGAGTGCGGTTTAAAACAACAGTGAATTTGTGCTTAGGGGCTAGCCCTGATATAGTGTATCTGAAAGTCCAAGTGCAAATTGGTCAAGCAGAAGTACAGTAGATGAACGTGCACTTTTGCTCCCCATTCATGCTTAATGGGAAAAAATTCCCACTTTAAGGAAGTTCTTAGGAAAAGCATAAATCTGATCAAAATTCTATATACAAGTCTGGATCACACAATCTGGAGAAAAAATGGCAGAAGACGAAGAAGAATATAAATCGAATAACAATGTGCAACATAACTATAAAGTAGAGAAGTGAAAATGGTAAAATGACCAAATGGAGTATTTATGAGAAAAAAATTATTTGGTTTTCTTGGTGTTCAGAGTCAGGTTATTTTCTGAGCACCAGGCAGCCAATTTCAAGATCTCCTGTCTGTAGACTGCCTCGTCTCCCTTAGAAATTAGTCCAACCACTGTGGTGTCATCAGCAAACATGATGATGAGGTTATTGTTGTGGGACGGACTGCAGTCATGGGTGTAAAGACAGTACAGCAGGGGGCGCATCACACGGCCCTGTGAGGAGCCAGTGCTCAATGTAGGCATAGAGGAGAGGTGGGGTCAAGTCTCACAGTCTGGGGTCGGTTGGTTAAAAAGTCCTTTATCCAAGAACATGTGAGCAGGGGGAGGCCGAGACTGACCAGTTTGGTGATTCGGGAATTATAGTATTAAAAGCAGAACTGTAGTCCACACAAAGAGCATTCGGACGTAGCTGGGCTGCTGTTCTAGGTGGTTCAGTGAAGTGTGGAGAGTTATGGCAATAGCTCTTTCTGTCTATATGTCTCTCTCTGGGTTACTGTCTATGACTGTATGTGTATCTCGCTCAGTTTATACTTTTCTCTATATTCTCTGTAAATCTC
>BRDA01077799.1:0-17234 GCA_036984385.1 Crenuchus spilurus
CCAGGTGAAAGCCAGGTTTCAGTCACAAATAAAGCATCCAAGTCATTCGACTTTATAAAGTCATTCAAAATAAAAGACTTGTTCGAAATAGAACGTGAACGTTCTTGAGAGTCAGACTGTGTGTTAAGGAGTCTGACAGCCTGAGAGATGCATTACTTTTCGTAAATGTCTGTGAGAGATGGGAGAGAGACCCTAATGATCTTCTCAGTCATCCTCACTATACACTGGAGAGACTTGTGGTTAGAAGGAGAACAGTTTCCAAACCAGGCAGTGACAGAGCTGCTCAGGATGGACTCTGTGGTACCTCTGTAGAAGGTGGTGAGGATGGGGGGTGGCAGGTGAGCTTTCTTTAGTCTTCTCAGAAAGAAGAGATGCTTTTAAGCTTTATTTCTTTTGAAGATGGTGTTCATGGACTAACGTTCTCAGCCATCTGAACACCAAGGAATTTGGTGCTCTTGATAATCTCTATAGGGGATCCATTCATGTTCCGTGGAGTGTGGTCTCTTTGTGATCTACTAAAGTCAATAACCATCAGTTTTGTCAGCATTCAGAGAAAAGTTGACATTGCACCAGTCCATTAGTCATATAATCTTTTCTCTGTAGGCTGACTCATCATTTGTACTGATGAGACCCACCACAGTAGTGTCATCTGCAAACATGATGTAATTTGAGCTGTGCATTGCTGCACAATCATGAGTCAGAAGGGTGAACAGCAGTGGACTGAGCACACAGCCCTGAGGTACTCCAGTGCTCAGTTCGATAATGCTGGAGGTGTTTGTACCAATCTGGACAGTCTCCTTGTCAGGAAGTCCAGCATCCAGTTGCAGAGATAGGTAGACAGACCCAGCAGGCTAAAGTCTATGAACAACATTCTGACATATAAGGCCTTGTCCTTCATGGCTTCATCTGTATTGATGGGAACAACAAGGTTTTGACGTGCCTCTCAAAGTACTTCATGATGATGATAATGATGATGATAAAGGTAATAATAATAATAATGGTAATAATAATAATGATAATAATAATAATACATATCCTCTACATATAAACAAAAAATAAGAAAAAAAGGGGAAAAATCCTAATTTCAACTGCAAGGTTCCAGTTGTGTATCTTTTCACACTTCTTTTAAAATCTAGTCTCAATATCCTTTTTCCCCATAAGTCAACATTCTAGTGTCTTTTTAATATTTATTACCTGTCTGTGCCCTAGTTTGGCCTTTGTTGTATGTTAAACATGAGCAAACGTATCAATAAAAAATCTGCCTGTATGAGTAATGTAATGATGATAAGAAAATTTAATTGTTATTAGTAATGCAGAGAGGAGAAACATAGTTTGGAAGTAACAAAAACAAACTTTTACTAATGAATATTTCATAAAGCACCAGATCTCCGCTGCAGAACATAGGCACCCATGCTTAAGGATGAGTAAATATTGCTAATTTAGCTGAATGAAGAATCTTGACAGTAAGAGGCTGTGCTTGAGGCCGTGTGTTCTTACCCAAACTGAAGAGATTCCACATCATATACAGTTAAATTGTGTTGTTTGTGTTGGTTTACATTAGTTTAGTTGACGGGAAAGTTTATCCATCAGTTAATGTAGAATTCTTCAGTGTTGCATGTTGTGTTTGATGATCATTTGGTTAATTTCTGTTCTTGTACATTATTTTACTGGGATCAGTGATTAATGGAAATTGAATCTGTAGACAGAACCCTACAAAAATCTGAATTAAAACTTGGTCCGTAGTTTATGCTAAGCTATGCTGAATTTCAGATTTAAATGAATCTTAATCCAAATGGAAAAATGCTCCAAACTAAAATCTGGCTAGTTATTCATTTAAATTTTTTAACAGATGAAATATTGGCTGACAATGATGTTGAGAGAGATGAAGTGATTCCTCACTAAAACTGAATCCTAGCACAAACTGAATCTTGGCTGAAAATTAATCCAGGCCTAGTCGCCAAGCAAACTGAATTTGTACCCAAATTGAATGTCAGCTCAAACTAAATCTTTGTCAAAAGTAAATCTCGGCTGAAAGTGAATCTTGGCCCAAACTGAATTAAAAATAAATATTGGTCCAAGTTGAATCTGGATCCTGACTGAAACAATCTTGGTACAAATCTGAATCTTGATCCCAAACAGGATTCTTGTTGTCAGCTATGTGTTTGTAAGTAAAGCACTGAGTATAGTCTGAGTTGTAAAAATAATTTCCTGTAATGTGAACTGGTTTGGATAAACTTTTGAACAGTGACTGTGGTTTTGTGTAACCAGTTTTCACTACATAACATCTGATCAATCACATAATGTCTCACACTTGAGCTCTAAGCACTTTAAGTACACTGTAAATGACTGGAAGTGTACTATACATAGTCTACAGCATCTTTTCCGAAATGTAATCTCAGTGCAGGGTAAAGGTCACAAAACAACAAGAACACCTACAGCCATTGTTTGTGCCACAGCACTGGCTGGATAAAGTGTCAAAGAAGTGGTTGTCTGAAGGGACAAAATAAAAGCTTTTTAGGAATGAATCAGATTTCTTTTGAGGCACTTAGAGATAATATGGCAAAAGAAAGTAGTCTGAAAGGCAATGAACAAAGACAACATGCTTATGCAATACTTTTATATGTGAATGTGTGAGGCATTACTATCCATGTGCATAAGACAAAAGTCCTCTTGTTGCAAGCACACAATAAGCATGTATAACAGATACAGATGCATACATTCAGTTGAGCAGAATCCCAGTCCCATCTTGCCTTTTGTAAAAAGGGAGAGAATAGAAGCCCATGCCATGATTTGCTTTCTGGAGTGTTTCGAGACAGGACATAGTATACGGAACAGTATCTGAATCCTGGACCAAACCAAACAGCAGCTATGGATCCAAAACTTTGCATGACTTTGCAAAACTTTGACATTTGTTCATTGTAAAGGCAAATGTGAATTATTATCAGTTACCCAATCAATCATTTTGTGTTCTGTATAATGCAGTTTGCACAAACACTCCAGGAAGCTGATTAAAACCTTGTGTGAGACACTTGAAAACCACAAAATCAGTTTAGTGCTGTCTGCGGTACTGTATGTATGGCTGTGGACTCTCATTAACAAAAGAATTCAAGTCTTCAGCATTACTGGCTCTGAGACACACAAGAGAACATGATCCATCACTCTACATACAAACACAGCAATAAAACATAAAAGGATTCTTCTTTCTTCTACAAGACCTTCTCAACCAAGCCCAAAGTAAAGCCATTAAATATGAACTAGATGTTTTTTAACCTTAATAGCACCATCTGCTGCCTGATGTAGGAGCAAACAGCGCCCAGAAGCATGAGCAGTGGTAATGCTGTATTCCAGTAGGCACTTTAGGTGGTAGTTTAACTTTAGAAACTGTAAAGAATTTCTTCTTAAGAGTTTTATTATGAAAAGTCCTGATATGTTGCATAGCTCAGGAAAATATGTGACGACAATGTCTCACAGTCAATATTAATCAGATTTCTCATCACATTTTTGATTCCATACCTCTGTTTACTTCTCACAGTAGTACATTGTTCAGGTGCAGGTTGCCATTCACCTTCATTTCATGTGTTGCCCTTCATTTGTGTGTTAATATGTTCTTTATCAAAACTAGCTCTGCACAATATATAGTTTGTTATTAGTTGTGAGTGTATTGTTTTTAGCAATGTTTCTGTTTACTATACAGTACTGTGAATAAAACAGATATACACTGCAAAATCCCTCAGCATTTAGCTTGAACGTGCTTATCAGAACCACGACCCTGATAAGGATTGAGCAGATGTGATAATGGATGGATGGATGTGGTTATCAGAATTTTACTGTAATAAAAATATGGTACAACATGTCCTTCCATTACATTCTGTGACAGGTCATGGCAAGAACAAGGAAAGTCCAGCCAGATGTAGACTCAAACCCATGAACTTTCCACATTCTCCACATGTCTGCTTAGGTTTCCTCTAGGTTCTCTGGTTTCATCTCACAGAATGTAGTAGCAGGACACATTGTACCATGTTTAATACAGTAAATTAACATTTAACTGACAACTACATTTTAATGTAAATACTGTTTTTACAGTGTATATCAATTTTATTCATAGTCATATATTGTCAACAAAACAGTTTATGATAAATAAAGTATACTGTAATGTCTTATGAATTTTGATCATATGTGACCCTGCCAGGGAAAACCAGGCCAAAGTCTTTTTTTTCAAAATTAGTTTTTTTTCAAAACAACTTTTTTGTGAATTTAAGTTTTGTTTTTGATCAAAATATGTACTACAAGATATCTGAGACTATTATCTTTCATTTAAAGCAATAATACAGAGTGTATTATATGTAAGTTTTGTCACTAATGTGAGTGACACGATATTGACACAATATCTCAGTAAATTGCCCAGTGACTTTGGTCTGGTTTTCCCTGGCGGGGTCACATATATTTGATGGTGAAACTCTGGCAACCACAAATGCCAGCATTTTACCACAATTTTTCTACAGTTTCAAAGGTACAACCATGCAACAAAAAATGTGTTGTTCATATTGTACAGCCCTAGTGGTAATGCCTAAAATTATGAACCTGAACCCCAATGTATGGAGTATGAATGTCATTAGCCTTAGCACCACCAATGCTACTCATTCTAATCTAAACTTTATAAATTTCTGCTGAGCTGGGATGTCCTGTGGTGAGTCTAAGTGTGATGAAGAGGACATATGGGCATATGAAAGTGCTGAATGTATGTGCATGACAAGTTCATAAAAAGTGTTACTTCACAGCACAACATCATGTGAGAGATACAATTTGTCCAATCACAGTGAAGACAGAGCAAACAGCTGTTCCTTGTATCCAATCACAGTTAGAAGAATGGAAGTACAGTTTTGAGAACTTTCAGTTTGCTTATTCACAACATTTCTGACCAAACACTCACATACCCCCCCCCCCCACACACACACACCCACACACAGAGTGAGTCAGTGTGGAACAGAGCAGATGTTTGAACCAGAGTAGAGAAGGAGCCTCACCCTCACACATGCTCAGATTTTGCGGAAAACCTCGCAGAGAGCAGCCACTGAATGTGTGCGATAGAAAAGGCTCATGGGAAGAGCAAAGTTCAGCACAGTACTCCAAATGGGAAACCCAAACGATGCCTCCTCCAAACGGTTATCAAATTGTGGTCGACAGCCAAATGCAGGCAGGATCCACAGCTAAAACACACACACACACACACACACACACAAAATAAAGATAATTAGATATTAAAACGAGCTTACATGCCTGAGCAGATATAGAGTATATTGTTGAATGAATAAATACACCTCAAGCAGAGTGGTCTGACTGCTTGGGTGGTAAACATACATACAAATATACATACATACATACACACACACATACAAAAATGGTGCTTGAACGTTTGTGAACCCTTTAGAATTTTCTAGATTTCTGCATAAATATGTAATAATATACCTAAAAAATCAGATTTTCACACAAGTCCTAAAAGGAGATAAAGAGAACCCAGTTAAACAAATGAGACACAAATATTATACCTGCTCATTTATTTTTTGAGGAAAACTATCCAATATGACATATTTGTGAGAGGCAAAAGTATGTGAACCTCTAGGATTAGCAGTTCATTTGAAGGTGAAATCAGTCAGGTGTTTTCAAACAATGGGATGATGATCAGGTATGAGTGGGCACCCTGTTTTATTTAAAGAACAAGTATTTATCAAAGTCAACACATGTTTGTAGAAGTGTATCATGGCACAAACAAAGGAGATTTCTGAGGAGCTCAGAAAAATAACTGTTGATGCTGGAAAAGATTACAAAACCATCTCTAAAGAGTTTGGACTCCACCAATCCACAGTCAGACAGATTGTGTACAAATGGTGGAAGACCACTGTTACCCTCCCCAGGAGTGGTCAACCAACAGAGATCACTCCAAGAGTAAGGCCTGTAATAGTCTGCGAGGTCACAAAGGACCCCAGAGTAACTTCTAAGCAACTGAAGGCCTCTTTCACATTGGCTAATGTGTTCATGAGTCTACTATCAGGAGAACACTGAATAACAATGGTGTGCATGGCAGGGTTGCAAGGAGAAAGTCTACAAAAAGAACATTGCTGCTCATTTGCAGTTTGCTAAAGATCACGTGGACAAGCCAGAAGACTATTGGAAGAATGTTTTGTGGATGGATGAGACCAAAACAGAACTTTTTGTTTAAATGTAGTGTTATGTTTGAAGAAAGGATTCCAGCATAAGAACCTTATCCCATCTGTGAAACATGGTGATGGCAGTATCATGATTTGGGCCTGTTTTGCTGCATCTGGGCCAGGACGGCTTGCCATCATTGATGGAACAATGAATTGTGAATTATATCAGAGAATTCTAAAGGAAAATGTCAGGATATCTGTCCATGAACTGAATCTCAAGAGAAGGTTGGTCTTGCAGCAAGACAACAACCCTAAACACACAAGTTGTTCTAAGAACCAAAGAATGTTTAAAGAACAGTTACAGGAAGCGTTTAGTTGCAGTTATTGCTGTAAAGTGGGGTCACACCAGATACTGAACGCAAAGGTTCACATACTTTTGCCACTCACAAATATTTCATATTGGATCATTTTCATCAATAAATAAATGAGCAAGTATAATATTTGTTTGTCATTAGTTTAACTGGGTTCTCTTTATCTACTTTTACGAGTTGTGTGAACATCTGATGAATGAATGAACATTACACTTCTATAGCAACTTTCTCAAACCCAATGATGCTTTACAATTAACACACTGCACTTACACACATAGAACTCAACCACACACACTGGCAAGAAGTGGCAGCCAAACAGCATAATCTCAACCGGAAGTGACCATCCACCTGGAGGACTGCATCGAATACTAGGGAGTACCAATCATATATGGACATACACACATGCATTAATACACAAACATACACATTCATTCATAGACTAGGGTCATTTTTAGAGTAGCCAATTCACCTGATCTCCATGTTTTTGGAGTCCCCAGAAGAAAACCACGCAGACACGGGGAGAACATGTAAACCAAATGTTTTAATGATGATGTTTTAGGTCATCTTTATGAAGAAATATAGAAAACTCTAAAGGGTTCACAAACTTTCAAGCACCATTGTACATACACACATACAAACATATATACATACACACATCCAAACATTCACAAATATACACACACACATACATACACACACATTTACACACATACATACATCCAAACATACATGCAAACACCATTCATGGAATGATCTTTCAAAACAGGCTGTTTTCAGCCATAACTACATGCCTTGAAATGTTCATCGATTGTATTGTTATATAAATGTTCTTGTTAAGTTAGATTTACTTTCATGAAATTAAAAGGCAACTGCCTTTTGTATTTCATGTATTGTATTTCTTTCATTAGTATTTATGCCTTTTCTATATTTGTATTTATTTAGTTCTATATTGAACTGTCATCTCTGTTCCAGAGACGAGTGATTAAAGGAAATGAATGGAGTAGTGAGCTGACTCTGGCAACAATAAAGAGTATAATAAAAAGTCTCACCGAAACATTGCACATGAAAAGGAAAACAGCAATGTTTTTCAGGACCTGCCTCTTCCTGCTTGGTGTGTCTTGGGCTCCATGTCCAACAGCAAAAGACACAACTTTGCTCTTTTTTTCACATGTGTGTTTGTTTGTCTTGCTGCTTTCCAGCACCGAGAAGTGTTTATCTGAAGTTTCAAATGCTTGATTAACGATGCCATCATATGGAGGAGCCATAGATGCCATGACCGAAAAGACTTCGCCAGACACAGGCTTGTGGGTGGGGCATTCGCCATGCTCGTGACGTCTGTGGTACAAGGACTCTACAACAAACAGATTCTGCACACACTTCTCCAAGACTAACAGGACTGCGTATGCTAGATTGCTCCAGCAGTATGAGGGGAAACTCTTGGCCCCGCTCACTGCCACCACGCTGCACCAGCACAAGAGCCATGATCCAACAGATGAGCCGAGCAGTAGTTTGGCATCCAGGGTCCGGGATGGGTTAGATGCTGTGTCCATTGGCCGGTCTTCCACACGGTAAATCAGTAGCCCCACAGCACCAGCTGTGCTCATGCATGTCAAGATTACAATGCCAAAGATGTAGAACATGGAGATGGCTGCCTCACGGGCCTCCACTGACTCTTCGACATGAATGATGTAAATGATTAGTACAGTGATGGAGCTGGCAAGGGCAAGCAGGCCGAGGATGGGGCCAAGTAGCAGGCATGAGCCGCGTGCTGATACCTCCTTATGGTTGGCCTGGTTGTCCAGTTTTCGGCCAATGTTCTTCCACATGACGAAAAGAAGTGCTGACACAAAGATGTGATACTCAATGTTGAAGGGGCAGAGGTAGTACAGGCTGCTGCTGAACATGGAGCATGCGCTTGAAGTGCAGTTACAGTTGGGTACCTCAGGATCTGTTGGGAATGGTAGAGATGATTAGCTAGGCAACTATAGAGCTAGCTAACTAGTTGACTAGTCAACTAAGTACAAGCTAACTAGCTTGGTACTCCACCTACATAGCTCACTAACAATCTAGACAGACCAGCACTGTAGAACCAAAAAAAAAAAACAAGCAAGTGGATGGATGAATGGATGGATGGATTATTTATCCCAACAGAGTCAGTAATTAGACTGTATTAAATATAAGATGGGTTAAGCTACCTGCAGTAGCAGGACACTACTACCCAATAACATGCCATGTTACACCTGCAGAGAGTGACAGTCATTATGAAAGAGCCAGATGGTTACTGAATATTGAGATTGGGGACTAAAATGAACGAAAGAATGGGAGTAGATGCAATACACTCAGTCATGCTGTTCCTTGGGCGGATATGAATACAAATGACTGTGAAGTATCAGTTACTTTAACAACTGCCACCAGGGAACTGGGGTGAACGAAGAGGAAATAGGGGCAGCATCCAGGCCAAGCAAGCAGGGTAAATGGCTAAGGGGGGGGGGCAGAGTGAGATAGCAAGTGTATGTGTGTGTGTTATCTGAAGCCCTAGAGAAGCCTGAGGAAAAAAAAAAAAAAGAATTACCTGCACCCTCTCTACCCCCTTTGCAGGGTTCAATGGAACAAGTCTCAAGGGGACCATTGTCCACTTTCTTTATTGATAAACCAACAGGGCTCACACAATACTCTCTCTTACACACACAACCTACCCACAGTGAAGTTGAAATATCCAAGGGCGGCAAGTCGTCTCTTGTGGTCATTAAGAGCATGTTCTGCCTCAGTCATCACACCATTACCCCACAGCAGCAGATTAGTGAATACAGCATGGATTACACCAAACCTAACAAACACCACCATACAAATGATTCAATATCACATCATACATAACCCCTGCCAAACACCACCACACTCATTTTAATACATACATTCCAGACCACAAGTTTTTTTTTTAAGTAATATCTACAACCCCAAATCAGAAAAGTGTGTGACGGTATGGATACTGCAGAGTTTCTTAGATATACTTTGACTTTTATTTCACTGCAGACAGTACAAACCAAAAATATTTAATGTTTTGTCTGGTCAACTTCATTTAATTGGTTAATATACATCCATTCCTGCATTTCAGGCCTGGTGTTCAGCTTAAGCACTGCAATTCCTCCAGATTCCTTAAATCATTTAATGATATTACGCACCACAAATATGGAAATATGAAAATATTTAGGAAATGAGTGAGACATGTTTGTTTATACAGAGGCAACAGAACCGTTTCTTCTCTGCAGTTTCAGCAGAGTTTCACGATTAACTATATGTATGGCATCAAAACAGGCTCAGCTTAAGCATAAACGTAAAACAGGAATTGTAAACATAAGTTTTAAGTATTGGAAACGTAAATGAAAAACTGTAAATGAAACTGCAAAATCGTAAATTAAAAACATCATAAACGAAAAATACTTATTGTAAATGTAATACTGACACTTTCACTTTTCATTTTTATTTTTCACTTCACACTTTACATTTACCATTCACAAATTACAGTTGCGATTATTTTTTTTCCTGACCCTTTTTTGACAGGGGGTGGGCTCAACGCTCATTGGCTAGAGGGACAGGATATTACGACATCACTTGCACTTCACTGCTGGATAAAGTTTTACGACGTGATTTGAATCATGAGTTGTTTTGGTGAAATGTGAAAACTGTTGCGCTTCACCACTTTTTTAAAGTAGTGTTTAATTGTTTGTTAAAAAAGAAATGTGCGTTTTATTGCACTTTGCAGGGTTACTTACTAAAGGGCGAATTTACATCCACCGTAGGCAGCATGTATGTGTTAATCAACAGCGGGGTTGCCAGGTCCCCAAAAATCTGCAGCCCGATGTCTAACATAAAGCACCCTATGCAACCTGACACCAGTCTAAAATCTAAACCGTCTAATCACAGATATTATTATAATTATTATTTTAATTAGTAGTAGTATTAGTAATGTAAGAAGAACATACCTCCATAATTGCTTTTCTTTGCATTTAAACACCCAATTTTCTCTATTATAAATTTGTATGTTCAGATCCCATTCCAATTAGTCATCTAATACTATTAAGTCTATCCAAATACTTTTCACCCTCAGTTGTTTTCTGCCTTTTAACTCCTTATGGTTTTAACACCACAGTTATATGTTCAAAATGTCTGTTACTATAAGTGTTTTATTTTATCTTTTATATTTTTATTTTTGACTGTGGTGTCCATAAGGAATTTAAAAGCAGTAAACAACTGAGGGTGAAGAGTATTTGGATAGACTTACTAGTATTAGATGACTAATTGGAATGGGATCTGAACATACAGATTTAATAGAGAGAATTGGGTGTTTAAATGCAAAGAAAAGCAATTATGGAGGTATGTTCTTCTTACATTACTAATACTACTACTAATTAAAACAATAATTATAATAATATCTGTGATTAGACGTTTTAGATTTTAGACTGGTGTCAGGTTGCATAGGGTGCTTTATGTTAGACATCGGGCTGCAGATTTTTGGGGACCTGGCAACCCCACTGTTGATTAACACATACGTGCTGCCCACAGTGGATGTAAATTCGCCCTTTAGTAAGTAACCCTGCAAAGTGCAATAAAACGCACATTTCTTTTTTTAACAAACAATTAAACACTACTTTAAAAAAGTGCTGAAGTGCAACAGTTTTCACATTTCACCAAAACAACTCATGATTCAAATCACGTCGTAAAACTTTATCCAGCAGTGAAGTGCAAGTGATGTCGTAATATCCTGTCCCTCTAGCCAATGAGCATTGAGCCCACCCCCCGTCAAAAAAGGGTCAGGAAAAAAAAATAATCGTAACCGTAATTTGTGAATGGTAAATGTAACGTGTGAAGTGAAAAGTAAAAATTAAAAGCGAAAGTGTCAGTATTACATTTACAATAAGTATTTTTCGTTTATGATTATGTTTTTAATTTATGATTTTGCAGTTTCATTTACAGTTTTTCATTTACTTTTACGATACTTAAAACTGACGTTTACAATTCCTGTTTTACATTACATTTACATTTTTTTTTGTTTGACAGTCCTAATTAACATATTTTCTTGGGTTCATTCTGTCTGCAATTAAATAAAAGTCAAAGTAAATATCACTAACACTTTAAGGATAAGTGTTTTTTTGTTTTTTTTACTGTTCAAACATTTTCTGCTTTGCGGCTGTAGGTTACACTACACCAATATCTACACTAACATATTATTCTTTTGAGAATGCATTGAATATGTTTAGAGCTGTGAGAGGGCTCTACAGGATAATGACTATAGTAGACTAGCACTTCCGATGTTTATTTTTCCATTTCTCCAGTTACAAAAAATTAATCAATTTTGGTTGATATTATTGGGTATGACTGTGATGAAAAGGGTTTACTTTGTTTTCTGTTTCACTGCAGTTCTGCACATTTTGTCCCTATTTTCTTCACATTTAAAGTTGCTCTGTTCAGTTGGTCCAGATTGTGGATTGTGTTGCTATTGCATACACCTCTTATTTAAAGCTTTTGTATTTTATTGTAAATTATAAGGATACCCAAAAAAGAAGAACGCAACAAACTTCAGTTTTGTGCTTATAGATGCTGGGTATGGTAAGACGTTCTATTTAAGTTCTATAGAGAACTCTGTAGTACCTACTTTACATACACTGGAATCAGTTCTTCAGTGAAGATACAACAGCTATACTGGAGTGTGGGTTTATTCTCCTTTATACACCTCTAAGTGAATGTAAGAGTAAGAATGTAAATAAGAGTGTTATTGTTACCTTTCCCATGTCTCATATCGCTTGATGACGTCTTTAATGTGAAACCAAAGAAAATGCACCTGTGAAAATAAAAACATTTATAAAACATCCTTAATCAGCATGCTCAGCTACAAAGGGAAATATGCTGTGGGTGAATGCTGAATCTTGGTGATCTGGTGGATCCAGGAGAACTGCACAGGTTTACAGGGTAGTACTGGTCATGCTCCATGACGTATGGGGAACAGAGGGCTTATTGTTAGCACTCCGGCACACACAGACCACCCGAGCTCCTCAAGCAACAGTTAACACTGATGATCCATTTTATTTAATATCCAAGGGGTCCATATCATGGAAAACCAAGCTTTTGTAGGTAATTCAGACTACATAGTTTAATCAACTGCACAACCACTGTTAGAATAACTTACTGTACTGTATATCACTTCATACGGCAATTTGACAATATCTCATCTTTTACCTTTGCAAGTCTTCTTTTTGTGATCAGAGAAATTTGATTTTTAGATTACCTAAAATGTTGTGTTGATATTTCCAGCTACCATGACCACTGATTTGAGCCCTGCTTCTTTCTTGTTGATGGAGTCCTCTATTTTGAGGGCCAAATTATATTTCAAACATATTTATATTTGGCATATGCTGTTTTGTAGGGCAACTTACAATTACAATCATATTACATTTGTAGGCAAATTCATTAGGTGTACTCTTATTGCTATAATTTCCAAACTGGAGATAAAACCTCTGCCTACCACACAATGTGAATTTCTACACTAAAACATACAGTATAATGAATATAGGTTAAATTAGCTGCAAGAAACAGTTCTGATGCTTCTGAATTCTGTATGCTTCCTTCTTGAACTTTCTGCAGTCTCTGACATGGTCAATCCAGGATCCCTGACTGGAAATGATTCAGGTCCTATTTTGAGGGACAGTCCTACGAGGTAACATGAAGTGGGTCCACATCCGCTCCATGCAGGCTTTCCACTGGTGTCCCACAAGGCTCAGTACTGGGTCCTCATCTTTTCTCACTATAAACTCATTCTCTTGGGGAAATAATTTATTCTCATTGATTTTCATACCACTGTTATGCTGATAACACTCAACTGATGTTTTTATTCCCTCCTTCATACACTCATGTATCATGCATGTTTTGCCTACATCTCTACATGGATAAAAATCCACCAAATGCTCACCCAAGCAAGACGGAGCTTCTACTCATTCCTGGAACCACTGGTTTGAATCTTGAACTTCCTGTCCTGTTTGAGAACTCCATCATCGTTCAGTCTCAAGAAGCAAGAAGCGTTGGTGTTATTCTAGATGACCAGTTATGATTTTCTATTCTATCACAAATTTGACTCGGTCATGCAGGTTCTCCCCTTTCAAAATTCAACAGATCTAATCCTTTCTAACCCAGGTGCTTGTCCAGTCTCATCATGTCAAGACTTGATTACTGCAACTTGCTCCTGTCTGGTCTTCCTATGCAACCCATCAAGCTCCTGCAGCTGATGCAGAATGCAGCTGCTCAACTAGTCTTCAGTTAGTCCAAGTTCTCTCATGTCACTCCACTGCTATGTTCACTTCATTGGCTTCCTGTAGCTGCTCGCATTAAATTAAAAACCCTGATTTTTGCCTACAAAGCAAGAACTAGACTAGCCCCCCTCTACCTAATGGCAATGTTTAAGTCTTTGGTTGCACCTCAAACCATTTGAGCTTCTAGTACAGCTCAGCTTGATCTGCCATCCTTCAAGACATGTAGAAGATTGGTATCAATACTCTTCTCCGTCCTGGCATCTAGGTGGTGGAACAAACTCCCACAGACTGTTCAAACAGCAGAGTCCCTCACAGTCTTCACACACAAACTGAAGAGCATCTCTGTGTGGAGCACTTAAGTGAGTTACTAGTTTAAACACTTATTGTAATGCATTGTAATGCTCTTATATTGTGTTTAATTGTGTATCTTTCCTTCTTTCTAGGTAATAGTCAACCATTAAGTCAATAGTTTAAACAGACCTCTCAGTGATCAGGAGTGTTGTTAATGCAGACAGTTCATAGAACTGTGACAGATGTGAAGGAAAACAATTAAATGCTGTCAATGGTTGTCAGGTTGTCATTGCCACCTTCCAAATAATCCATGTGCCCCCTTCAACTTAAATATATATGTGTCATTACATACACTGTAAAACCTAACACTGTATGCATTTTAAATTTCAAGTTGACATTACTCATTTGCTTACAATTAGCAGACATCACTTAATCTGGGTAAGTACTGTAATTTGTACTATCTCTTTGAATAATCATGTGTACTTAATAGGGGTGTAAAAAATAACCGATTTGAATCAGAAGTCCAGTTTTGACTTAAACGATGTGAATACATCGGTACATGGACCCCTGAATTGGTTGATTTGTAGAATAACCCGGCCGATGGCCTGATTAAATAGCTGTCAATCGATTTGGTGTTGCTGATGTGCGCTGCTGCTCTTGCTCTCTCTCTCTCTCTGATTGACTGTCGCATAATTCGTCACAGTCATGTCTTGTCACAGCAGAGTTGCCAGGTACGTGGTTTTCACACCAAATTGGGCTTGTTTGAAAGCCCAGTCGCAGGTGAAAATTCATGGGTGGCGGGGTGCGTTTTTTTTGGCTACTTTTAAAAATTACCGCAGCCCCCCAAAAAAACTACAAAAAACTGGGTGTTGCCTAGGATATTACTTCAACACGGCAGGCAAATGTGTATAAGTCAACACTAAAGAAGTTTGAATACAACGAAGAGAACATAACAATATAAGGAAAGATAGATAGAGAGAGAGAGAGAGAGAGAGAGAGAGAGAGAGAGAGAGAGAGAAGAGAAAACAGTCACTAGCTAATATGCCAGGTAAATGGGGAAATACGGGAGGCGGTATTCCAAGGACTGGGAAAAAGAAAAAGGTTTGATGGACTGACAATAAATCCCTTTGCTATTTGCCTCCAACTTGTGACAGACATATATTTTGGGCTAGTTTAAGCTTCTGAAGGGCGGGTTTTAGACTGACTTTGGGCTGAATATTTTTGTTGGACCTGGCAACCCTGCGTCACAGTCAAGTTTGGTTTTTACAAAAGAACGGAAAACTAGACAAAACCGTTGCTGTTTGCAAAGAATGCAAAGTCACATTCAAGTACACCAGTATTACAACAAACCTCACCACTCGTTTGGTGAGATGACATGGTGAAAGTGGCAATGAGGACACTAGCACCGCTAGCCCAAAGACATGGCAGGACAAAAACACAGAAATACAGGACTTTTTCCAACCAAAACTCAACCACAACTCGGCTACAGCCAAAGTAATAACGGCTTCAATAACCTTGTTCATTATCAAAGAATTAAGACCATACTGTGTGGTGGAGAATGAAGGCTTTGGGGACTTGATTAAAATATTGGAGCCACGGTACCACATCCCAACGCAACAGTATTTTACTGTTTCTGAATTCACATGTCAAATACAACTATACTTTTTCTCTAGTATTTCATTAATCTATTTGAATGCAAGCTAAAACACATTTTTAGTATTAACTTATGTTTAATCAATGTAAAATTATAATCTATTTTAAACAAGTAACTTGTATTATTTCCTACCCTTATTATACTGAACCGAATTGTATCAAAATCCTACTGAATCAAATCAAACCGAATCGGTCCAATTTAAAATATATCATTTCTGAATCGTATCATACTGCATGAATCAAGAAACATATTGGATCATCATTTATTGGAAAGATGCACACCCCTAGTACTTAATGTTTCAAAAAACAATAACTCAATAACCCAAGTTTTAGCTTTCTTGTCTGTCACATGAACATGCCCAGTCTCAGAACATTTCAAATCTGGCTTCTTGTCTGGCTCTCGTCGGAGGCAGTCGCATTCCTTCTCTCTCCTCACTATGCCTACCCTGCTTGCTTCTTTATCCTGTCTGCCTGCTTTCACTCAGCTCAATTGGATTGGATCAAGTGGACTCCAAAAACATTGTCCCTGCTCCTCTATGAGGAGTTTGTGCTAGGGAGAGCCTGCCTGTCCTGATGGACTGTTTGGCTGGACATGCGATGGACTTCGTGGGTCTAGCGACACTCCATGTGAATGAGGAAGAGGACGCACTATTTGGAATACTGGTATGGAATTTTGCTGAATTGGCACAAAGCAATATCTTCGTCTACTGAGAAATGAATGTGTTGGGTTGCTTGTCCAGGCCTATGAGGTGCCCAACTTTGATTTGTCCTGTGGGGCAGAACGGACATTGACTGTGATTAACACCTGGCTGGATAACATCCTAATGAGATGGTGTTCTGTGAAGTGCTGGACATTTGGAGATCTTTTAACCAAGGGTGACCATGCAAATTCAGGTCTGCTTGCACTAAATTTTATTTTTCCTTATTCGGCCTTGACTGCCCAGCTGAAGAATTCTCCCGCAGGATTGCTAAATGTTGCTAGGCTCTGTCACCTTATCGTGTTCCTGATAAGGGAGGCAACTGTTTGGGCGCCTGGAACGACACATCGGAACTTGTCGAAGGTCCGCGGGTTTGTCAACGGAGGGAATAGTCCTTGTGCTATTCCACTGTCTCGGATCGTTGTAAATCGTTAGGACGCCCTCTTAAGAAGTCGACCCGTCAGTTCCGGCTTATTCCTTTTTATTTTAAATCACGTTCGTCTGGACTTAAACGTACCAGTGGGAACCAATTTTCTAGAGGTTTACAGGTCGTGAAGTGTCTTGTGGTAGAGTAATCCTACAATAGGTCGGTCCACAATTAGTGTCAGTTACAGGCAAGACGGGGTGTCCTGTTTAGTTTCAACCCGTGGAGTATCCGGACCTGTTCGTTGGGTTGTGTAAGTAAAGAGTCATCTGCTTCTATAACGAAACACGGTTAAGTCGTTTTAAGGTATGGTCATAAGGTTTATCACGCAGGAGAAGGAGTAAGTGTACCTC
>BRDA01077800.1:0-13135 GCA_036984385.1 Crenuchus spilurus
GTGTGTCAGACTTGAGAGGTGTGTATGAAACATGTATGTACGTGTATGTACAGCACAATTCTTTCATTAATGGTAAAAGTTTTAGCAAAATGTTTTTCTCATCAGTTTTTTTTGGTCATGTTTTAAATGTGGAAATCAGCCCAGAACTTTTTCTGTCTCAGACAAATTAAGACATTTTTCATTAACAGCCGTAAGCTCACTAGCCAAACTACAAATTACAGTCAAGTCACTTCAAATATTCACACAAATGATGTTTCAACAACTGACTGTGTTTTTCTGCCCATACTGTCGTTAGTCTCGCAGCAACATCCTCAACCACATGGCTCATTTTGTTAAGTTTTAATCTGGCATTATGCTGTTTCAATCCATTTTGGAAAATGGGTATTGCCAACAAAAATCATTTTTAAGTTGGATCAGCCTGAGTTGTTGTTTTTGAAGTGAAATGCAGTGAACATGCCAGACTGATATTGAAAAGTGGTACTGACATAATGCTGAGAAAGTATTTCAGAGTGTTTTAATGTGGCGTGGTCTATTGTTACGGGTGGCAAAGTATTGGTGGTCTAATTGTGGCCCACAGTGAATTAACTGGGCCATATTTGGGCAAGTATCATCACTCTGGGAAATTCTGCAGTCTCCAATTTCTTTACTTTACTGATGATAGGATCCAGGGAACGATGCTCAGTCTGTGTTGGTCCTCTAATCCATCATTGGTGCTCACAGGACACTGTTGGCTGGATAGTTTTCTTTGTTGGAATATTCTCAATACAGCATTGACTAACACACCACCACCATGTTGGTGTCACAGCAGTGCTGAGAATGATCCACCACCCAAATAATACCTGTGTATATATATATTTCTCATACTAATCATAAAATAGTTTCTCAGACATCAAGTAGAATATTAATGATGTAACTTTTAAATTAAATGCTTCAGATGTCTGGTTCCCATCACCGCCAGTGCAAACAACTCAGCAAGTTTGTTTAAAGTTGAGCATTTCACTCTGAATGATAAAAATGAAAGGAGAACCTGTGCAGTTCCCTTTTAAAACTCAATATTTAGCATGAGTGCACCCCACATCTTTAATAGCAGAAACCTACGAGCTTTGGGTAGTACCGAAAGAATGAGATCGCAGATACAAACAGCTGAAATGAGCCCTTTTTGTAGGGTGTCCCGCCTCTCCCATAGACAGGGTGAAGAGTTCAGACAACTGGGAAAACCTCGGAGTACAGCTGCTGCACCTCCTTGTCGAGAGGAGCCAGTTGAGGTGGTTCAGGCACCTGGTTAGGATGTGTCCTGGGCACCTCCCTGGTGAGGTGTTCCGAGTATGTCCAGCTGGGAGGAGACCCCAGGGAAGACCCAGGACCCGATGGAGAGATTATCTCTCAGCTGGCCTTGGAATCTTCCAATATGAGCCAGAATAGGTGGCTGGGGAGAGGGATGTCTGGTCTACTTTGCTCCAGATATGGATAAGCAAAAGACAATGGATGGATGGATGTGCACGGACGTATTTTCTGGGAGGGAGGGGTGCATGCCCCTTGCACTTTTTTTACCATCCAAAAACAATATTATGCTATATTAAAAGGAAACACGTCAAGCACTAGGACCAAGCGGAGAACAGCCGCTCAAGCTGAAGCCTGTTTTCCTTTAGACCGCCCACAAGCTCCTCAGTTGGCTCTGCCGTTTGTTGCTAACGTGTGATTGGCTGTCCCTGATGTCACTCCATCTGGTTGTGGTGTTTTGCAAGTTAATTGGCCAGGAGTCTGTGTTCACCTGACTCTGTAAGTTATTACCATGTTGGGCGTTTGAATCTGTGTCTGTGTTTGGAAGCTTTGGATGAGTTGATTATGTTGAAATGTTAATAGTTAACACTTCTGTGGTCAAATTGAAGCATGTTAACTGCTTATTTTTACTCTAAAAATGAAGTATAATTTTATGTAAAAGGTCTATTGACCAAACATTCCAAAATAAGTGTAAAATTGGTGGTAATGAGTTGGAGTGAAGTTGACTAACAAGGTGAAACACATAACTGGGTGATAATTTTATGCTACATGCTGTGCAAGCAGTCAAACCACAAAGACAACAGTGAGCTTAAAAGTAACAACAGAAAACTAGAAGAACTACCAGAAAACACAGTGAACTGAAAGAGTTTGAGTTGTAATAAATTTATGCTCAAGCCCCCCCCCCCCAAACTAAAGCCAGTTGACTGTCCCCCACCTCTGAAATCAAAACGTCACTGTGGAGGTGCAGTCCTACAAAGACATTACACAGATCCTGCCATGGCTGAGTTACTGTACCTGTAGAAGTGCAGTGACTGTAATTATAAAGTCACCTTCACAACAAAACGATCTTATCACATTTTCAGAGCTCATAAGTGCGCCAACAAGGTAATAACAGGCCTTTGAAATGTAATGGGTTTATACAGAAACAGAGTGAATATTGTAATGGTTTGGCATCGTAATTTGTTTTCATTTACTGTCACTTACTTATTTATGTATTCATGCTTTAAAAAATGCATTTTGTGCAAAAGCTTCGCAAATAAGGGGCCCGAAACAATAAGCTGCATCAAATATGCTACTACCCTGTGGCCTATCATCAAGCCTTTGAAGCACTGAGCATCACGATAAGGAACGGGTCGGCTTTAGCGGCGTACGCCAAAACGGCGTCCAATTTCACAATAAATCCATATCGCAGATGGCAGGGAGAAAGACCCACGGTGACAGCGACATTATTTCAACTGCAATCCTAACACCTGACAACGCACGGCCTTAAAATAGGCCAGAAAGTGGGGGGAGAAATCCAATTTGAAGCCGAGACGTGTGGGACAGGTCCACCTCAGCACTCCGGCTTGGTTCAAAGGGAAGTGTCGGACACGGACACAATGAGGCTGCTGTCACACTGACATTTCTCCAGGTGAGAGTGCACGATGGAAGAGATGGATATGTGATACGGGCGTGAGTAATGGAGGTTCTGTGGCCGCAGCATTTGTCACCTGCGCTTGTCCGTGTGGCATACGAGTGCACAGATTGAGGAGGATATCACACACTGCATGTCATTAATCTCTGTACAAACAACAATGCGCACATATTCAGCAGCAGCGAGACTCTGGCACCTGCTCCTGGCATTTAGATTTATGTCGAGTGTCGTGATGAATCACTGATAGCACTAAGCTTATGGAAATATCTGGGACATCCACTTCGTCCACTCTGGCGGATCCCTAATCATATCATTATGCTTCTTTGATCATTGCCGTATTTGCCAGAAAATAGCACCGGGAGTCTCGGAGTCCATTACAACAATGGTAATACCATAACAAGGACCACAGTAAAACCGTCAGGGTAGAACCACGTTTTTTGGAGGTTACTATGATGGTCATACTACAGTAATATAACTAATTTTACTGTAATACAACTTTTTTTTAAATCGTATAACTAGTTGTATTACTATAGTAGAACCATGGTTCTACCATCATGGTAGTTTCTAAAAAAAACTTAGTTCTACCATGACGGTTTTAACATTGAAGGTTGTAGCCTTCATTGGACATTATTTTTGTGTACAGTAGAACCTCGGTTTTCATCATTAATCTGTTCTGAAGTGCCTGATGATAACCAAAATGAACGATAACTGAAGCAATATTTCCCATAAAAAAATAATGTAAATCCAATTAATCTGCTCCAGACGCTCCAAAATGTGAACAAAAATACATTTTATACAGAATAACTATAGTTTTACATACTGAAAACTGTCACGGGACTGTATCCAAACTTATGATTGGAAGCAAATGCAGAGCAGACAGAAGCTAAAGAGCTTAAAAAAGAAACCAAAAACTCCAGAGGCACCCAAACAAATAAGGCGACGGCGCGCAGCAGTACCGTCTGAAAATGGGTGCAATATAAATAGTAGGGATGCACCGATACCACATTTTTTAAAACCGAGTACGAGTACTTACATTTAAGTACTTGCCGATACCAAGTACCAATAAGAGTACTAATAAATATCAATACTTACAATTAAAATGAAACTGAGCCTGTATGTGTGTCTTATGGCTCCAGTTAGATGTGTTTGTGATCTATTTAATCTAAACACCTAAGATAATGATAACAGATTACACATTTCCTCTTTATACACTGAAACATTCAAAAATGAAACATATCAGATATACATAATCATCACCGTTAGCGAACTAGCTAGCTACATTACATTAGCTTACCTTTTTGTAAAGCTCGTGGTGGTGAGAACTGAGGACCTCTTGAGGTTAGTAGTGCTTTTCCCAGTTATTTTACATCCACAAACTTTGCTTTGTTTTGTTTTGTGTGGCAGTGAAAGTGAAATTACTCCATAAATCGCTTCTTCTGTTCTGTACAAGCTGCGGCTGTGACGTCAGCACGTTGTGTTGTTAAACTGCACCACTGTGACTGTGGAGCTTAGCGTGCTTTGACCAAGTCAGACGTGCGGCAGGTTTACTTTAAAAAGCGGATTACTGGACAAAAACATTATTTTAGTCATTCTGTGACATTTTCGTTTCATTTCTATTCATCGACGTAAAGTCTAATACTTTTAGTCTTAGTTTTCATTTAAAAATATTAGTTTTTATTTAGTTTTCGTCTCGTTTTTGTCGTGAAAAAATGGTCGTCAACGAATATTTTTGGTCATAATTATCGTTAACGAAATTAACACTGCTTTTGTCACCTTCATTCAGCTGGAAATACCTCCACACCGCGGACATAGCTGCTCCTTCTCTACTACCGGGCTGGTTAAAGTCACGCTGCCGTTAAGTGGCTTGTTCTGCTCGGCTACGGTACGTAGTCATCGTCTTGTTTTTTTAATTTTATTTTTTAATTTTATTTAATTTATTTATTTATTTATTTTGTGGTGCAAACTAATACTGTCTGTTAGAAGGAAACGAAGCTCCCACCACGCTGGTATCGGATCCTGTAGTATCGGAGCACTTTTATGAATACGAGTACAAGTACACGCACGTGGTATCGGACAGATACCCGATGCTGGTATCGGTATCGGGGCATCCCTAATAAATAGCAACCAAAAACCCAGAGAACGGGTGTACAAAACAAAGCTGCTGACAGGACCAAACGGGCACACTCTAAAACTAAGCAAATACAAAAGACTAACATAATGGATAAATAAACATTTAACGTCACTCTTACCTTTACTGAGGACTCTTCTTGGCATATAGAAATGTGTCCAGAGAGGTATGTTTCTGGCGTATTCAGTAAACAAGCACAAGAAACACTGGAAAACAACAGAAATGTTTCAGATGAATGTGATGCTCACTCAACAAGAAACAAAGCCAGAATGAACGATGAACGCGTGGGTGGATGCTTTGTTTTCACTACTTTGTTTTAACTTGGAGAAAAATTTTCCTGAAAAAAAAACGAATTGTACAATAACCAGGGCAAACGTTTACCGAGGTTCCACTGTATTATTTAAATGATGTCCATTTGTTAGCGCCTTCTAAACCATCAGCATTTAGCATTTAAAAAAATGATGGCAATTATCACAGCCTTACAAAGTAGCTGTTAAATAAGACCGAGAGCTGAACTTTGTGTTATTGGCTATTTCACATCATGCCGATGCCCTCAGTGGAAGCTTTGTCTATGATAAAGCATGAATTATGGATTGGCCGCATTGAGTAAGCAAGGTCTTGTGGAGCACCAGCCATTCAACAATCGCCCAGCAGCTGCCAAAAACTCAACGCATATTTCATAACGATAATTGCAGCCGCTATACCAAAACTAACACCTCCAAGCTCAACAAAAATCACCTCGGTGGTATGTACCAAAGCTAATGAGCAAAGCACCAGAAGACCTAGCATAGTATAGTACAGCCATTGGCTAGGCTACAGGTGGGAATAGGCAATATTTTCTTTAAATTTACAGTCAAAGGCAGTCTTCCCTTCAGTGCAATAAATCATTCATGTTTCAAGCCCACAGCCAGTCCTTTACACAAGCTCGGAGAGCTGAGGTTTCTCTGTAGCTGCACAAGGCTGCAACCACCTGCCAGCAAAGCACATAGGCATAGTAATAGCAAACTCAGAAACTAACGCACGAATACTGAATCATTCCACTGCTTCATGGCTTCGTTTTATTCATTACAATAAGCAGACATTAGGCGTCCATGATATATTGTTGGCTGTTGTTGAGTAATCGTAGCACTAGCCTTCATAACACTGCCATATTGGAGATGGCAATATGTTAATGAGCCTGTTACTAATGGCTATGTGCTCAAGTCCTAAAATCCCATCCCATTTTAATCATCCCAATGTAACCACCTTGTGCCCTGACAAGACATTCATGGTGATGTTGTGGATTTAGCTCGATCTTCAGGTGGAGTTTTAGACAGCAGTGTTCTCTAAAACTAGGTGAGCATGTAGTAGAAGTAGAAGCAGCCAGACCGCTATATTGGCTAAAATAAGAACAGTGTGAGATATTTGCCCATCTGATACTAAAGTCATAGATACTAAAGTCATCCAAACTATGAGTAAACACATATGTAATTATTTAGTAAACAAACAAGTAAACAAACCAGAACATGTTTATATTTTACATTCTTCACAGTAGGCACGTCTTGCTTAGATGCAGCTTTCTTGGCATTTTCTCAGTCAGCTTTATGAGGTAGTCACCTGGAATGGCTTTCAGTTAACAGCTGTGCCTTGTCAACAGTTCATGACTTGCATTTATTGCCTCTTAATGTGTTTGAGACATCAGTCGTGTGTTTACTTTGAAGTAAAATCTAAAACATGTTTTGGTTTGTTTAACACTTTTAAGTTTACTACATGATTCCTTATGTGTTCCTTCATATTCTGGATGACCTTTAATTTACAATATAAAAAAGGCCTATTGGAATAAGGCTTATAACTGCATCTACAGAATCACTACCCTACATTAAAGTGTTACTATTTTTCTATTCTGTGCACCTCTAATTCATATTAATCACAAAATATTTTGATAATGAACAGGTGGTTAATCTTCAAATATATGCTAATTCCTAAGAAGATAAAAAAGATGACTCGTTGCATATTATTTATTTGTGCTGCTTCAAGAGAACTGTCAGAGCAGGTTGACAAATGGTGCAGTATTACTGCTAAATGGGGGAAGCAAACTTATCAAACTGGACCATTAAAAGACTTGGCCCGGTTTGCTGTGCTACGATCAATCGCTAACACTAGCATTTCACTTCGCTAGTGGACCTTTGATGATCAAACAGTGGGGAGTGAAGGCTGGGTGGAACATAATTAGAAGTTTGCAATGTCTCAGATGCTGCGATGGGATAATAGGAAAGATCTGCCTCCCTCTAAGGTCTCATTACTCCGTTTAGATACAATGTGGAAAAGACAGATGCTAAGCAGTGAAGAGCACAGAAATGTTCAGTGTAGACTAAGAAATAAACACCTTAGCTGCTCACTATACTGAGGTTAAATGTTCACGGTACAGTGATATAAAATTTTAAAAATATAAAATAGATCCCAACCAAATGAAGGAGAGGTCTTGTTTTTGTCCTGAAGGGATTGAAGACAATACTAGTGGATCTACAAAAAAAAATTACACATTGTGTAAACGTTTGTGTTCATAATTTAAGTCAAAAAGATACAATTTTCTAATATTTTATAGTCATTACTCATAAAATGACATTTCAAACCTGTCTTTTGGAGCAAATTACTATTAATACAGTATCAACATAAAAAAGGCTTTAACTTTTATTTAATTACTAAAACATTAACTTTTTCATTGTATTCTAATTTTTGGAGATAATAAAAATTCACGTTATTTTAATGATTATTGTGGTTTTGTGACCTTCCCACTTTTGCTGCATCCCTGGCTCCGCCTCTGTCACATGTTCTCTGTTTACGTCTGCCATGTGCTTGCTCATGTTCACATCTCTTGCTGCAGTGTGCTGTTTGTTTACGTTCATGTTATGTCTCCATGACCCCGCCCTTGTTATGTCGTCATGCCCTCGTTATAGTCAGCACCTGTTTGTCTTATGTCACAGCCCTGCCGTCTCGTTTCTTGTTAATCATTGTTTCTATAAAGCCCTCCCATTGTCATTGCAGGTCAACCTCGTTATATTGAACCCATGTTTTGAGTCATAGTCATAGCCACAGCGTTTTGTTTGAGTTTTGTGTAAATAAAGCAACATTTTTGGAATACCGCAGTATCCTCTCCTCCTCAGTCAGAGCCACGCTGATAGGTTTCCACTGAGTTATAAAACTGTAATGATGCAGGTGTTAGTCTAACTCCAGACTCAAACTCATTTGTTGCAAATAAATAAGCTAAACTGTCTATTTTTTATGGTAAAATCAGTGTTAATTAATTGTGTTGTTTGTTTTGCTGTTATTGTCTTTCTTCAGTTTGTTTCTAAAAACTGGGTTTTAAAAGGTCCTGTACTCTCAATAAATATTAAAACTGATTGTAAAATCTTCCATTTTATTAATAAGTTTCTCTGTAATGTATTCCCAAATCTTTACTATAACAAGAACCACTGCTGGATACAAATTACTACAAATTTATGTTATATAAGTAAACAGACCAGTTAATGTCAGCTGATATTCTTTTTTTCAAACATTAATCAAACATTAAGATGGACCATTCAAATCCATTAAACATTCTGAAGTTTTCAGAAGAGCTGTAATACATTTCTATAATTGGTTGTAGTATTTATATATAAATACAATCATCAACTAGTTTGAACCAAGATTTTCTTCTATTTGTCTCCAAATTAAATACAAAACAAGGAACACAGTACAAATTACATATAATAAAATGAAACAAATGTGTCTTAGATACATATTTTCAACATAATTTCTCTGCTGATGGTGTGTGTAAATCAGGTCAACAAGTATGCACTTAATTATTATTATTGTAACCCTCCCGCCATAGCTTTGTCGCAGTCTAATCTCGTCTCTGTCCATGTGCCTTGTTTGTTTATGTTTCCCATTTGCAATCCTGTCGCCACATGCTTTTGTTTACATCTTCCACGTGTCTTGTTCACGTCATGTCTCCAGACCCAGTTACATCTTGTCCATTGCACAGCCCTGGCCGCTGATCCTGGCGTTAATTATGTTGTGTATAAAGGTTTCCCAGTGTTTCACAGTCTTGTCCGTCATTGTTTGTTATCATAGTCAAGTATTGTCAACCTCTACATCTTCACAGCATTGTGTTGTGTCATCACGCTCCAGTCTTTATTTCATCGTCAAGTCACAGCTTCTGTATTTGTTTTGTTTCACTGTTTGCCACAGTCTTGAGTTTTGTCATTTTATAATAAAGCCTTGTTTCTGGAACCCCGCTGCATCCGTCTACTCTTGGCCGCAGCCATTGTGACAATTATAATGCAACATTCTGCTGTTCTTAGTTGGGCATCATTTTAAAGATCAGAGATAAATGTTAGCTACTGAATTTACTATGCTTATTAGGGGAGTGCCTACGCTTTCCAGATGTTTTATAAATGTATACCATTTCTTAGTGTTTAGTCAGTTCATACTTAAATTTCTCTAACCTCTAAACTCAGCCTAAAACCTAAACCTAATGCTGGAATACCGAAATTCAGTCCACCAGATGTTGAATATTTGCAGATATCTTACACCAATAAGAAAGAAAAATCAGAAAAGGGATCTCACCAGTAGTACATCTCATTAGCTTCTCCAACACTGAGATGAAATGGAAATGGAAATGAGACTTTAGCTTAAGTCTCCTGCTGCTCTGATATTTTTCCTGAGAAAGCTCTCAAATGTGTCTCCTGTTGAGTTTAGGGATGTGTATTGGCAGTATATTACATAGGGTTATGATTCAATATATTGCAATGCATTGTGGTACCCCAAGCAAGGCAATGTATTGCAATTTTTCACATTTAATTTGAGGAAAATGTCAGCGATGTGCCCTAACACTACTTGTTTTACAATGAAGTAGAAGAGTCTAATGGCTGAAGGTAGATTACAACACTGGCATGGCTGTGGAAGGAGAGGATACGGGTACTGAACTGGCCTGCCTACAGTTCTGACCTATCGCCATTAGGGACTGTGTAGAGAATTTGGAAATGCAAAATGTGACAAACCCCACACTGTTGTACACTTTAAGACATGTTTGCATTAAGAATGGGACAAAAAAACACCTGAAACATTCATTATTTGGTATCCTCAGTGCCAGAAAGTCTTTTAAGTGCTGTGAAAAGGGGCAACATTACATAGTAATAAATACTTTATCGTCCCAACTTTTTTGGAATGTGTTGCAAACCTCAAATGCCAATCCATCACTGGGTGTGCACACACACACACACACACACAAGTTAGAGTACATAATCCAGCATGTTTCTACCACATTGTTGGACTGTGGTAAGAAACCGGAGACCCCGGCGGAAACATGAAAACTCCACCCAGATGGGGACTCGAACCTAAGACCTCAGCACTGAGAGGCTAGCGTGCTAAGCACTGAGAGGCTAGCGTGCTAACCACCAAGCCACTGTGCCGCCCAAGATCGACAGCGGTAATCTTTTATTTGCATTTTCTATGCAGTCCCAACTTTTTCTGATTTCAGGTTGTAATAAATCAGGACAAGGCCCATGCCTGCCTCCTCCTTTCCTTTCCTTATAGAATTCAATCTCTACACTTTACCTCCTATGACAGTCTTTGCATCAACCTCCGTCCCATACTTCAGCCTCATTTCTCAGTACTTCTTTTTTAAAGAGGATCCAGCTTTCCTTCTAACAGCACAAGCCGCCCAGAACTCCACCCCAAAATATCTCAGAGCTCCCAACCTGTACAGTCATTCATCTGATTCGGAAATGATCCGAACTAGTAAACTAGTATTAATTTTAGTAAACTAATTTACAGGCAGCCTTGGCCTAGTGGTTAAGGACCTGGTCTGGTGACCTGAAGGTCGCTGGTTCAATCCCTGGGCAGGTCACAACTGAAGTGCACTTGAGCAAGGCACCTGACCCCCAATTGTAAGTCGCTTTGGTTAAAAGTGTGGCTAAATGCCTCAAATGTAATTTTATCATATTTTTTATTTTATTTTAATTTATTTACATTTATTAAAATGAATTAAATGTTACTAAAAATCCTTTTAGTAAAAGGATTCTTAAAAAAGAAGTTTTGATTCTGAGAACGACTATTAAAATGTTCAACTGGGCCAAATGTTCATCTCGTCTCTTTTATGTCTCATGTTATTTCTCCTAGGAATCTCCTGAGCCATCAAAGAGCAACATCTGAGCAATAAAATCTCTCCATCAAAAAAGTGCAACCATGAGCGCCATCGCACAGTTCGACTCAAGCGTACAGGGGTTTTGAAAGAAAAAAGGATTCGTCCTATGTCATAACAATGCAAATACATGTTAATTTATGTAAATGAGGAACTGTAAACGTGCCCAGTATGATATTTGGATGCGTGGACCTGCCTGTAATTGCTAAAAAGGCTAGCTCAGCCAGTGGCTGGGTGAGCCATCCACGTGAAACAGTGCTTAACGGACAGCTCCTAGAGTGTGAACCCTTTGAAAGCTTTCGGGATGAAAAAGATTCTCAGAACTCCAGGCACCCTCTATAGATAAACAGCCATTTTCTTCACAGGAAGCCTTTGCTGCTTTTAGGATGTCCCTCTACGACCTCTCTGGGGCTTTTGGCATTGATGTGTGAACATCCACATAGATAGCCAAGTTACGGAGGCTGCGTTCCACCGCCAGCCCGTCGGACATATGGAGGTGGCAGAGTTAGAAAGTATCATCAACAGTGGGAAATCAGCGAGTTGCCTGCTGCGCCACACACTGCCTGTCACACCACGATATCTGGGACATGTCAGGAGGTGTCACTGGCGCTTTCATTTCATTTGAAGGAAAAGTGTGTGGGGGGGGCACATCATGAAAGAGGAATATTAATGTGATGTCTATTCACATTTTGTCTGAATGCTGAGGCCCAGGAGGCCTAGAGGCAGCGTGTACAAATAAATGCCTGTTTATTCATGCACTTTCAATCTCTTAAAAACTAATGCTCTCAGAGAATCAACCGCTATTCCGAGGAGTTGATTAAATTTCAAAAAACTATCCTTTTATCCTTATTGCCTTTTCTTCTCCAAGTGAATTCTTAAAAAAAGATTAGCGATGGGACTTTCCCTTCCTCTAAAATCCCTAAGCTCAAAAAATAAGATGATGAAACGGCCAGAGATTGAACAAAGAGTTTAGCAGGGGGGAGACCCATAATGTAGCAGAGAACCATCCAAGAGATACAGTATATAGTTATTCAATCGAGTTAAGACATGAAAGTAAAATGCCATTTGAAGGACCCATATTTCTTAAGAAGAAGAATGTTTGGGTGGGTTTATGTAGCAAAGCTAGCTGTGACTGATCACTTTCTAACCTCGTTGGGTTAACCAAGCTGTTGAGGTCTTTAAAACTGCCATATGTAAGTGAGTCCCGTTTTGATTGGCTAGTTTATTCAAAAAACGCAGAACACTTAACCCCCTGTAGTCTGATGTGCCTTCACTTTTTTTTTACAAATTACACACATCTAAAATTATTTTTCTCGAAACTGTTACACAGGCTTTAGTTCAGCACAAACTCAGCAACAACAGTGTTAAACAGTAAGAGTGTCATAAATCTATATTCTGATTAAATCTGCTCTAAACTTACACTTTCCAAAATACTATTTTCAGATGTGCTGATATATTGTGAATAACACTCTAAACATTTCTAGTCAAGACTTTTGAGCTCAGAACTGAATAAACAGAGGTGCTGGCTAGACACTGCTCATTACAGTTTTTAGACATTGTATGTGGTTTTACTTCTAAAGCTTAACTAATGTGAGGCGACACTCTGTTTTCACTCAGCCACTAACCCTACATTGAATATTCATGAGATATGTGTGAACACTCAGGTGAGAACTCTTTTTTCACATTCCCATTCCACAGCCAGTAATCCAACCAATCGTATGTCAAGTATTACCATGTCATTATCATATGACAGATCGCGTCATTTGGCGGGGAAAAAAGCGCAGATGTCTGACTTACTCTCAGAAATGTGTCTCTGCTTATTTAAGCTCCTCTCACAAATATCTAAAAATATATTTAGATGTTTTCAAAGGTAGACCTTTTAAGGTTTCTGGGGTATGTTTAGTTTTGTTTTTAGGATAAAATCTTGCTG
>BRDA01077802.1:0-13499 GCA_036984385.1 Crenuchus spilurus
TCTGCTCATTTTTCTTTTTTCATTTCAAACCCAAAGGACAAGCACTTCACAACACGGAGTGAAATTTCCTGTCAAGACACGAGGGGAAAGGGAAAGTGATCTGATCCTTTTGGTGCGAAGGACAGAGGAAAAGAGATAAAGCCAGAGAGAGAGAGAGGACGAGGGAGAGAGAGGACACCTAGCATAAGAAGACACTTAAAGTGATATCATCTTCCGTGTTGGCTTTTACGTTTTTTTTTCTTATTTATTTATTTATATAGCCTCTCTCACCAGCTGCGTGTGACATTACTGGAACACTTTAACTCCAACTGCTGCCGGAGAGAGAGCAGGGTGAGGTAGAGGTAGCGAAGCCTTAAGTGGTCATTTTGCCCACCGTGCAAGAGCAGGACTAAGAATGGAAGACAGAAATTTTCTCTGTGGTTTTCCGATGCTAAGCTGCAATCTGCAGAACCTGAAGAGGCACGGCCAAGCCCTGTTAAATCCATTACAAGAAAGGGCTCATGGGGACGAACTAAGTCTTTTAAGCCCATGCCGTATGGTGAACTAGTTAATGTCAAAAGTTAGCATGCTTCATTCAGTGCAGACTTCTTTGAAAAACTATTGAAAGGAATATAAGCGCTTGTATTAAGTTCCAGTGGAGGAGAAGAAAGCATGGTGGCAACATGAGTCAAAACAAAAACATCAAGCAAGCAGAATCCTGAGGGAGCTTCTTCATACTCTTCATATTTTTAGTTTTTTCCTTTTTCAATGTAATGTTTCAACAAGGGCTATGTAATTGTCTTTTTATTGTATACAAGTCACTGGAGAAATGTCCTTCAGATGTAGATCTGTTAGGACAGTTGTGGAATTACAAACAGTATAATCCTTTGGAGTTCATTTAAAGTACATTTGCAGCATCAGTACAGTCCTGCAGATCTTGCAGATACGTGCTCTTAAGTATGTAGATGTGATATGTGCTATGAAAGTGCATTAATTTAGTACCTGATTTAACTGCAAACTGCATTGCAAACACTATATAACCACTATATACTTACACCCATCATCCACTTTTTATTAACACCTTCCACTTCCAATCATTGGTCACTTCAGGATCTCCTACCTTAGAATTCCTCTATATATGTACACTTTCCCATCTGTTGCCAGGCACAGTTTGTCAGCTGCCATATACCTCATTCAACATTGGTCAATTTCAGGACCCCAGATCTGATCACATGCACTATATAATTAATGAATTATAATGGCAGTATTAGTCTTTGCGACACTGATTCCACAGAAAGCTACACTATGCAAATGAGGCTCCATAACCAGCCAAAGTGCTGTTTTATGTGCTATTATTATCCTGACCATTTACAGTTCCAAAAGATTGTTCTGTGGCTTGGGGCTAGCACCTTGGGGAGGGGGCATGGCCACTCTGACCAAGAGCTTTACGAGACCCAGAGACATCCACCCAGTATGAGTATGAGTATGTATGAGCAAACTCAAGTGTGCTTTTTCTTACCACCAAATGAAAAGTCCATTTTTAAGTGTTTACTTATTTTCACAGTCTGTCTGGCTCCATAAAACTCTTTCCAGCAGGTGGCTGCATCGCCAGCATCTACCGCCCAAACCCCCACACCAGGGATAGAGCAGTCTCTTATGCAGCTGGTGCTTCTTCCTTGACAAGCCTCAGGTGTCTATGATCAAGGAATGAGCACTCACACCACATGGGCAGCAAAGACCCAACGCCACAGGGTGCTTCAAAGTATACACAAGTCAGCCACAAGATTAATACCACTCACAGATGAAGAAAGTAACATTGATTATATCATAACAATGGTGCATGTGAAGGTCTACGGTATATTAGATGGTAAGAGAACATGCAGATCTTGTAGATTATGTGTTGGATGCTATAGGTCATATTATTGATTCCACAGTATGTTTTAGTATGCCACAAGGTTCAATATGTGCCAATATAATCACAGTTTATCTATATTATGGCGTGCTAGAGGGCGTCGTATTTCCGTGGGCGACGGTCTGCCATTTTGCATATTCCCAGGGGTCTTTGGGGTGGTTTGGGAGGGTTAGTGTAACTGTTCTGTGGGTTCATGTAGGGGTAAAGTTTTAGCTGTTCTGTGTTGTATAATTAAATGTGTGCATGTGTGAGTGCTTGTGTAAGTTTAGGATAGTCACCGTTGGTGTGGGGGTAGGTCAGATGTATAACTGTGTGAGTGAGAGCGTGAATGTTAGGCTGATTCTCTTTGCTGTGTGCTATTGCTGGAGATTGACCAATAAAAACCTCAAGCTTACAAATGGCTTCTCGCAAAGTTATTCGCGGGCCGACTGGATCGCCACAATATTATGCAACCCAAATAAGGATTGGTAAATATATAATCTTCTACAGTTTATTTTGCAGTCTTATATGAATACAATCCTGCAAATGATATGCTTATCTAAATGTTGCTGTTGATTTTATTTATTTAACTTAAAAAAAAATACCGTAATTTAGAAATCCCAGCTGGACTTACTTTGAAAGCTTCAAGATGAATGAATCAAAAGAAATGCTCCAAAACTATGACACTTTTTTTTCCTTAAAAACCTAAGAAAGCCCCCTCCACCAAGCTTCACTGTGGATATGGTGTTCGTTTGGTAATGTGCAATGTTGGCTTTGCACCAGACATATCTTTTGGAATTATGGACAAAAATATTGATGTTGGACTTGTCAGACCATAATGATTTTCCACATGATTTTGGCAAAACATAGATGAGTTTTGATGTTTTTCTTTGTAAGATAATGCTTCTGTCTTGCCACCCTACCCCACAGCCCAGACATATGAAGAATATATGAGATTGTTGTGACACAACCAGTATTTGCCAGAAATTCCTGCTCCTTCAATGTGACTGTAGCCCTTTTAGCAGCCTCCTGGACCAGTTTTCTTTTTGCCTTTTCATTAGTTTTGGAGGGAAGTCCAGTTCTTGCTAATGTCACTGTTGTGCCAAAATTTTGTCCACTTTTTAATGACCACCTTTATTGTATTCCATGGAATATCTAATGCCTTGGGAATATTTTGTACCCTTCTCCAAACGGATACCTTCAAGAATAAGACCCATTTGATGGTTTATAAGCTCTTTCTGGCTTTTGCAATAAGTTGTTTATTTTTATGTATCTTTAAATTATGGCAGTTGTATATTAGCTACTATTATATTAGCATATTATTTATATTATATTTGAGTTTGAGTGTGATTAGTTAATCCTGAACACATCTGCATGCCCATATTATATGAAGGTGTTAATATTAAGCAACCACATTATTTTAGGTCCCCTCCCCCCCTAAATAATTTAAGTTTTTTTTCAATGAATTGTACACATTATGGGTAACATTAAAAATGTAAAACAATTCTAAAATGATTTATCTTGGTCAGAATTTTTTTAAATCACTAAAACTAACTAGGGTTGTTATATTTTACTAGTACTAGTAGAAATTCTTTCCTGGACAGTTACTCCAAGAAAACCAACATCAACTCTTTGATTTTGGAAAAAACAGTGAATAAGCAGATGCCTCAATACTTTTATCGATATAGTGTATGTGTATTGTCATTAGGTGTGAGTATGTCTAGTATAAATTGCAAGGTCAGTACATCTTTCAGTGTAATTTTTGTCTAGTTTAAGCTGACGCCATATAATATAGACATTTTAACAGTAGATCTTATCCAGTAATTAAATGAGGAGATACAACTTAAGGAGATATCTCTCCTAGGCATGCTTGTATGATGAATTTGCAAAGCTGTAAAGGAAGGAAGGAACGTTACACTTATATAGCGCCTTTCTAGATACCCAAGGACGCTTTACAATCAACACACTCCATTTACACACACTCAACCACAAACACCGGTGAGAAGCGGCAGCCTAATCGCGCACAGCGTACTCTCAAACGGAAGCGACCGTCCACCTGGAGGACTGCATCGAGCACTAGGGGGATCACCCAGGACAGAGTGCCAACCATATCTGGGCATACATACATTCATTCATACACAGACATACACATTCATACACACCAGGGTAATTTTTAGAGTAGCCAATTCACCTGATCTCCATGTTTTTTGGACTGTGGGAGGAAACCGGAGACCCCGGAGGAAACCCACGCGGACACGGGGAGAACATGGAAACTCCGCTCAGATGCGGACTCGAACCCAAGACCTCAGTGCTGAGAGGCGAACGTGCTAACCACTAAGCCACCGTGCCGCCCAATATGTAAACAATCACATATAGTAGCTCATTCCCTTACTGGATCACCCCTTTCATTTGCATATAATTACAACTTCCTATTAAACAGGGCAATCAGTCAGTACTAACCGAATCAATCACGGGCAATTCTGAGTGAAATCTACAGCCCAGAGAATGCTTAGCTATAGTTAGCCAAGCCACACAAACAGCCTGCAGCAGAGTAAACCAGATCCACAACTTTATCATCCTCAATAAATGTTTGGATCTGTATCACTGTCCAAATGTTTTGGCCATGGTGTTACCCGCCGCTCTCAGGTGTCAGGGGCAGCTTCCGATGCACTCGACAGGGCAATCCGAGGAAAGTGGAAAGTGCTGCTGTTAATTACACAGTGGCTGGTCAGGCAATGAGAGGGGGAAGGAGAAGAGGAGTAGGTACAGTTATGCTGAGAGAAAGCCACAGGCGACAGGGCCCCAGGGCCTCCCAAGCTGTAACAGCGTGGGCCATGGCTCCAGGACCACAGACAGGAGGCTGATGGAAAGGGCGCAAGGATGGAGGCGTGTGTCAGGCTGTGGGAGGAAAATGGCGCTGATGTTGATGACAGTGCACTGCCAGTCAGCAAGGCCTCTGTGTCTGTCCAGACACAGAGAGATAGATAGATAGAGAGAGAGACAGAGAATGCATTTAGACAGACCTAGTAAGAAGATGCTAATAAATTCAATTGTGGAGAGATGAGGAGAGTCATGGCAGCAGACTATAGCACACTATGTACAATCATATGGTAATCAATGTACAGGCTCTATGCAACCTTATATGATACCACAATACAATTGGTTATATACTGTACACAGTAAATCTGCCAGGGTTAAATCAACACTATTAGAGTTAAATTAACACTGAGGGTGTCGAAATGTAACACTCTCAGTGTTCATTTAACTCTAATAGTGTTGATTTAACACTGGCAGATTTACTGTGTAGCAGCCAGAAAGTAACCTGTGTTTAACTATGTAGTACAAGAGATTTATCTTCAGTGTGAATTATATTACTAAATCATATTGTTAATAAAATATAATAATGTATATGAATTATTATATTATTCTATCAGTTATTATATTATTACTCATATAATACAGTAGATAATCCAAGTGTTTTTTTTCATTATTACACACAAAATCACAGAGATACACTAATGGTGATATCAGAATATTGTGACCAGAATATTATGAATATTATGATTATATCAGATATTATGGAACTCATAAATGTCAAGCAGCAGGGTTTGCTTCATGTATAAATAAGTGAGCACACCAGTCAGTTGTAGCTGAGTGTAAAATGATGTCATGGGCAAAGGATGTGATTTAACTGATGGCCAAATACTATGGTTTACTGAGGGAAGGGTGGTAGCATCTCAGAAACCACTACCTTTGTGGGATGTTCTAGAGCCACCATAGTGAAGATGTACAGAGAATGTACGATTCTCTCCAGAGAGAAGTACAAAGCAATCGACACACCACAGTGGACCAATTAACCTCTACCATGAACACAGGAGCAACAAGGACAGTGTCAGGGAATACCACTGACCAAACACTGTTAAACCAAGGAGCCAAGGATGGTAAATCTCACTATTAGGTAGGTGGTCATAATATTGTGAAATTACTGTATTTTCCTTTGTTGTGGAATACACACTAACATTTCTCACTATCCTTTTCTAGAACCTTCATAGTTTGCTCCTATTTGTTTTACTTTGTTCTTTTGTCTCTACAAAAATGTCCTGTCTTTTGTGTATAAGCATGGAAGCTTGCTATGTCATGTCCTTGTCATGCTCTACAGGTAAAGTAATAATGTGTGCCAAAGTCTTATGGCTTCAAAGCAAAAATTGTGCATTTTGTATGAGCAGGATTCTGCGTGTGGCAGCAAAAATGCACTTTCTTTGTACATTTCTTGCTGTGCACAGTCAGTAAGTGCCTCATAGTTTAATGGTGAAGAGTATAGCATGTGGTTATATTGCACTGTAATGATGTTTATAACACAATTAAACAATATAACACAATAACGTGCCAAATTGGGCAGCACAGTGGCTTAGTGGTTAGCACATTCACTTCTCAGTGCTGAGGTCTTGGGTTTGAGTCCACATCTGAGCGGAGTTTCCATGTTCTCCCCATGTCTGCGTGGGTTTCCTCCCACAGTCCAAAAACATGGAGATCAGGTGAATTGGATACTCTAAAAATGCCCTGGTGTGTCTTTGAATGTGTATGTATGTTTGCCCAGATATGGTTGGCACTCCGTCCTGAGTGATCCCCCTTGTGCTCGATGCAGTCCTCCAGGTGGACGGTTGCTTCTGGTTGAGAGTACGCTGTGCGACTGGCTGCTGCTTCTCACCGGTGTGTGTGTGGTTGAGTGTGTGTAAATGCAGTGTGTTGATTGTAAAGAATCCTTGGGTATCTAGAAAGGCACTATATAAGTGTAACATTCATTCATTCATTCACAATTATTTAACCAATGACATATATGACCAGCCAGGCTGATTCTGCATTATGGTGTCCATGGACAAACAACTTGATATAAAATATTTAAATTAAAACCATTCAATCAAAATTTACAGATATAGTGCTTTTTACAATGGATGTTGTCACAAAGCAGCTTTATATAATTGGCATAAGATTTGATTAATTGATTGATTGATTGATTGATAAATTAAAACCATTCAATTGAACACTTTTGCAAGTTCATAATCAAGAGAATACTACAACTGGTGCTTAGTATCATATGGTAACTAGTTTTTAAACCACATATGGCGACAAGTGCATAACCAATGTCTAACTGCACATGGCAACCAGTGTGTAACTTGTGTGCAATCTCACTTGACAAGCAATATGTATCCTGTATGTAATTTAATTTGATATGTGATGTAATCTTGAATGGCAACCAACATATAACCAGTGTTTGTTCAAAAAGAGCACTGCTGAGCCATTTGTCTACAAATTAAGCCGTCTACTGACTTCATTTTGTATGATTATAACACAGCTCAGCTATTTGTTCCATCCAGCATTTATCTCACACTTAAAGAGTAAGTCACATGGTAAGCATATGTGAGTCTCTTGACAGCAAATACATTTGTGTCATGGGAAGCCTTGACTTGTTGAAATATCTTAACTTTATAATGATGTGGAAGCGACCCCGTCCACAAAACCCCCAACCACGCAGCTGCCATAAAGTTAAATGAAGTGGAACATAATGATATGTGCAATAATGGCATTGTCACGGAGAGCAACCTAGCCAGTCAAACTCTCAGCTTTTTCTGACACAAGACCTCAAATGAGGAGCACCTGACAACTCGGGCTGCCACTGCCTCACCATCTCGTTATCATTCTTGCCACTGCCAAAGTGAGGACACCCTTCTCTCTCCAACATCTGATGATGATGATGATGATGATGATGATAATGATGATGATGATGATGATGACAACACCCAGGACTATGATGACATCCGAATGAGACGTCTGCCTTCATTTCAAACATATGTGCTAGAAACCATTGAATAATCTCTCTTGCACTCTCTATTTTTTCCCTCACTCTGTCTTAATCAGGTCTCTGGAGGGAACTGCTCTATTGTGTGGATGTCATTAGTACTCTCCGTCTTGACATTTAGCTATTACATCAAATTCAACTGTGCAGAAAACCTACACCAATTTCAATATTCTCCTTTGTTAAATGACTTCTGCTTATTTGATCTCAAAAAGCAGTCATGTAGGTGCGCTGCTGAAGCAGCTCTGTGTTTGTCTCAGTACTTAATAAGCTGCCTTGCTTCCCACTCTCTACATAAGCAGCTCTGTCTTAGCTGGAGACATTGTTCCAAAGTATAACAGTATGAAACAGCTTACCGAAACATTCTAGTTAGAGAGCGATTACATCACCAATCGTTCCTGCCCCCTTTACTCACCTCAGCCATTAGCATGTGAAAGCTATTTTGGTGAGGAATATTAGGTATAAGTAGCTAACTTCACTGTGTAATGCTCACAATTATCCACAACCACATGTCCTAAAGTTTGTAGACACCTGCTCATCCTGAAAAATGGTAATAGACGCCCACTGGAATATGTTAAATGGTAACATTTGGTCACTTTTATAACAAAACACTATGCACAAACTTTAAACAAGAATAATTATAACAAAAGTAATTCAAATGAATTTGTTGATGAAATACAACACACGTTATACACTGGTGAGATAATCATGTTGAATTGTCTTTTTTAAGCATGACTTTTATCACAGTGGCATTTCCTTAATAAATGTGATTTTGACTCAAAATTATATACACTGACGTCCAATCCATCCATCCATCCATCTTCTTAATCCTGGTCAGGGTTACAGCAAGTGCCCCTACCCCTTTATTGGGCACTGGGTAGGGCTATACACTGACAGAACAAACACAAATGTGTGGATGATATGTCAAACTATTTTGGTTGTTAGAATCAAGAATATTCTCCTCCCATTAACTCTAATACGTTTTATTTAATAATACTCGAGAGGGAGTGTTATAACATGAGATGATGGCACTGGTATGTTGCGGTTGTAGGCACAAGACTGAAGATCAGTACACCACTGCCAGAATCTCCCGATATAGCACCACCAGGGGCGTAGCAGCAAATTCAGGGCCCTGTACACTCTCAATGTCAGTGGGCCCCTATAAATGCCAGTAAACGAGGCACATGAGCAAAAAAAGGGGGGGGGGTATTTATTTAAATAAAAAAACTATAAATAAGGTTTTAAGCTACAAACAGATCAGATTATGTTGATATATGTGGCAGAAATATTGCTGGTGGAACATTTATTAAGTCTCAGCACAGAGATTCACTTTTTGCCCTGCTGTGTTAGTAGACAATAGGCTTTAGCACACACACTGAACCAAAAGACTAACTTACTTTAAACTTAAGGTAAACAACTCGCATTTAGGCAGCAATTCTACCTGTCAGCAGGCAGCTAGCGCTAGTAAGTATAAATTGTCTTTATACTTACAGCCACAAACAGCCTGGTTGGGAACTAACTAAACTAACGACTTCATGTGAGCCTACAAAAATCAGCAGCAGCTGTCTGGAGTGGACTACTTTAACTTTAATTGGACTTTGCATAAAAAACAAACTCGGTTCACCTTTGGGAAAGAAAGCCATCAACAGCTGTCTCCCCTCATTGTGCCTTCTTTCTTTTTCCTCCCTTTCTTTCTTCTTTTGAAATCCTAATTTCTGCTTTTTGATGAGCATGATGTGTAGCACCCAGGTCATTCAATCTATCTAGGCTAACGGACGTTGGGCGGACTAAACCATTTTGGGCCTCCAAGAGGGGGCCCCCAGAATGTCCAATATGTTGAGAGGACTGTGACTAAAGTTCATTTCCTCAGTTGTCAATATATTTGAAATATGAATTAATTGAATTAATAAATAATTAATTTGAGGGCCCAATTAATTCGAAATAAAAACAACCAAAAAAAATAAAAAATTCAGGATTTTTATGGGCCCCTCTCCCTACTCGGGCCCTGGGTAGTCAGGTCCACTTTTCCCCCCACTACCACGCCCATGAGCACCACCCTTAAGTGTTTTATTGTGATTATACTACAGTTATGTTATCACTGTTTACTGTTAGATTTTAAGATTAAGAGGACAGATAAAAACGATTTGCTTGTTTATCAACATTCCGCAAGGTAAATTAGTTCCTGGGGTCATTAAGAACGCCGGAGTCATTGCTAGGTTATGTGTATGTGGCGGAGTAATACTTACAGAGCTTCAGTCAGAATGCAGTATGGTCATTATCAGCACTCCTCTCAGCCAATCAGAACTTACTGTGGTATTTTTGTCAGTTCTTTTACATTCAAAAAGACAATGCAGACATTAGAATGTCCTTCCTTGCCTTTGTTTCTCTGTTCATTGTACTTTTCTAGCTATCTAAAACCTATGACAGGTTTGTCTGGGTTTTGTGGATGGCTTAGGTGGCTTAAATGTTGCCTGTGTACAGTGCTGTAGACATAGCCCCTGTTTTTGCTGGTCCATTAAGGTCTTTTGTCGTCGGATGATTTGATAGGAGACGGCGCTTCTATTATTATCCACTTAATGTTGTTTTAAGTGGTTTGCCTTTGCCCCCCTCCAGCTTCAAGCCTGATGCCTGAGTTATCGACTGCGTTTAAACACCCTGGGAAAGAAGAGATACAATTACCCTTTTTATTGAAAGACTATATGACTACTCCACTGGTATTGTGTCAATCATCTAAATTATTCTCTGCCTGGAATCCATAAATATTTCCTCACTGTGTCTGTGCTCTTTTCCGATAGAACCCCGGTCAGGTACAACATACTTGGGCTTGCGTTTCTCTGTTTGTGAGTCAGCCATGCAATATGTTTTCCTTTCTTTCCCTCTCCTCTAAAAGCAATCATAAGAAACTGACCGCGGGTTGTTAAAATGCAAAAGAAGTCCTGTTTCCTCCCACTGAGGGCTTATTGGAGCATGGCTCTATATCTGGAGGAGTGCAATAATAAGTAGGCTATGACACCAGGATGGTACTAATCAGCGAGTAAGACAGGGAGGGAATGAGGGTGGGGAATGAGCAGGAATGGAGGAAGACCCCCTGAAGAGGATGGAATGGAGGTGATTTGTCCCTTGAGGAAAGTGACATACCTTGAAACGTCTAAGGCCCAGAGGGAGAAATAAATTAATCATAGCTAAATTCTTCAGAGCAGGTGTTTCAACTTAATGGCACAAACATGCTCTCTTAGATCTAGTAAAAATACTTTAGTCTAACTTATTTTGGACATGAAAAAGCCTGATGAAGAGATGTTAGATGCTTTCTTTTTTCACTCGCTTAACTAAGAATTAATTCTTCAGTTTTCAAAACATTGTTTTTCATTTTAAGTCATAGGAATTGTATTTAAAAATAAAAGCTTTCATTTAAAATATGTGAACCCCGTATGGACCAGTAGACATGCACTATACTGTATGTACAATTATTTGTGGACATCTCTTATAATGAAGGCATTTTTCTACTTTAACTTGCAGTCATTGCTGACACAGATGTGTAAATGTACACACAGCTTGTCTAGTCCCCATAGAGAAGTGCTGTCAATAGAATAGGACTCTCTGGAACAGATAAACGTAAATCTATTGGCAAAATGTCTCATGCCATGCATGAACTATAAACCACCCCAGTATTGTGCTGTAGAGCAGTGGAACTGTGTTGTCTGGGATTATGGTGCTACATCCAGAGTTGGGGAGTTGGGGATGAGGTGGGGTGGTGAACAGCCAACATCTGCACAGTCACTCTGACAAATACAGAATGTATTGTTTTTAAAACCCTTGAAGAAGCAATGACTGAGCAGGTGTCCCAATGTCCCAATACTGTTGACCATATAATTGACTTGGACTATAAACTTTTATAATTCTGTTACATTAAAAGTTTGTCTAACTTTCTCTCGAAATGGTACAGATTTCAATATATAGTAGTAATATATTGACATAATCACAAAGGACATATGTATCTGTAATGTATGCTTAAGTGCATAATTCAATATTTATTTTGGACATCGCAGACACAAAATCAGTTGTTTGCCATTGTTCATCATTCACTTTGAGTAACATTTGCCTCCATAATGTTTATTTGGTGCCACTTACCCACTGCTGCACTGAGGATGACCAATGGAAGGTAATTATGCCAGTCTTACTTCACTATAGCACCCCCAGGTGGGCCTGTCTTTAGAAAAGCTCTTAAATGTATTTGGGTTTTGTAAGTGTAAGGTGGTCAGAGGTACCATCCCATTAGACCAAGTTGCCTTACAGTCAAGCTCTTCTGTCAGCATGTGCGATTCCTCCCCTCGCAAAGGGGCAGAACCTGCTCTCTTTAATGAGTGTGAGGTGCAGCACTGATGGATGGCTTATCTCCATTACCCTCCTGATGGCAGACAGCAAGGGCAGAGGCTGAAGCTCTAAACAAAGGTTCAGTTCCTAATGCATCTAGATTTATCGTCTTTAAGGCAAGAGACTGTGTCTCTCATCAGCCAGTTATGTGTAGGTGTGTTTGTTTGTGTTTAGGACCAGAGGGCTATTTCACAAAGCAACATTTACTCTATTAGCTGGGTAATTTAGCATTAAAACAACTGATCAATGAAAAAATACCTCTTCTCTAGCTAAATGAATTGTGAAATTTCAGGAAATGCCACAAAGCAGCCTTGGGCTGATATAAACACACTTATAGGTGGGTGGAAAATAATTTCCATTGGTAGGAAAGAATAATTTGTGAAGTATCAAATATCACCAACCTAAACATGGGCAAACCATAGGTACAAATTGTAGCCTTCAAGATGTATACTGCTAATATATGTAGCTGTACAGGTTCTGTACAGGTAAGTCTGAATGTCCATATCAGGTCTTATTCAGTGGTCAGAAAGTCAGATGGTCTGGGGGTGTGGGTGAAGAGAGTAGAGATAGGAGTTAAATAATGTCTTATAATGCCTTACACAATAATAATTATTATGATCATATTATTCACTTTAGTAGTATTAATCACATTTTAATTGTCACATTTGCCAGAAAACAGCAATTGCTTATATATATAAATATATATACACTGCTCAAAAAAATAAAGGGAGCACTTAAACAACACAATGTAACTCCAAGTCAAACACACTTCTGTGAAATCAACCTGTCCAGTTAGGAAGCAACATTGATTGTGATTCAATTTTACCTTCTGTTGTGCAAATGGAACAGACAACAGGAAGAAAGAAGAGGCAATTAGCAAGACAACCCCTATACAGGAGTGGTTCTGCAGGTGGTGACCACAGACCTTTTCTCTGTTTTCATCCTTTCTGGCTGATGTTTTGGTCACGTTTGCATTTTGTCAGTTCTCCCACCCTAGAGGTAGCATGAGGCGATGTCTACAACCCACAGAAGTTGCTCAGGTAGTGCAGCTCATCCAGGATGGCATATCAATGCGAGCTGTGGCAAGAAGGTTTGCTGTGTCTGTCAGAATCCAGAGCATGGAGCAGATACCAGGAGACAGGCCAGTACACCAGGAGATGGGGGGGTGTAGGAGGGCAGCAACCCAGCAGCAGGACTGCTACCTCCTCCTTTGTGCAAGGAGGAACAGGAGGAGCAGTGCCAGAGCCCTGCAAAATGACCTCCAGCAGGCCATTAATATCCATGTTTCTGCTCAAACTGTCAAAAACAAACTCCATGAGGGTGGTATGAGGTTTTGAGTATGATTCCAAATCCAGACCTCCAAGGGGTAATAATTTTGATTTACATTGATCATTTTTATGTTAT
>BRDA01077805.1:0-24618 GCA_036984385.1 Crenuchus spilurus
CAGGCTCTTTTCCCCCTAGCGTGGTGACATTCCATGTCCCAACAGCTAGCTGCCCTGTCCGAGGATCAGGTCGCCGAGGACCCTGCCTTCGGCTGTCACCTAATCCACATTGCACATTAAATATTAAATATAATTACATTAAATATAATTTTAGCTTTATTTTAAAAGTCGAGCTAACACTTTTTAGTTAATAGAACATTTTCTGAATGTTACAAACTTTGGTTCCTAGAACATTATAATGAACTTTTTTACGTTCTTTTTGAATGTTTTTCTTATGTTTTTTGAATGTTATTTGAATGTTCTTTGAACATTTTGGAAACATTTGTTAACATTTCAACAACATTAGAAAAACATTCTCTGAACATTATGACATTATGACACAGATGTCTCTATGGAGCAGTGTGTGACATAATCAATAATTTAGTTTAAATGTATTTTATTTCAATATTTTTTAACATTGTTGTGTATTTGACTTATGAAAATGGCAGTAGTTTCCAATACATTTAAAATATTCCGTACGTGTTGGATAAGGTCAGTATTTTCAGCAGTCTTCACTTAGTTCATGAGTATGGGGCTGGCCCTTCAGCGTCCATTTAAGCAAATGAGAAGTTGAAAACACTTTGTGCACATGCAACACTCTTTGAATAGTGAGCTGCAATGCAAACCATTATTATACTATTATCACGTTTTCTGAATGTTTCGGGAACATTATTTCTGTAACGTTACAGGCTAATTTTCCTGGAAACCTTTAAAAACATTCCTGATCATTCTTCTAATGATTTTTGTGTCAAATAATGATTTTTGTGTCAAAAGTTTCACAATAGCAATAATAAATCTGCAAGCAAAATTCACAGAAACAAGACAATAAAGTATATCTTGTGAATGCAAAAAAGAAAAATATATATTAAATATGAATGTAATGCTTATTTCATTCGTTATCATTGCACCCACTATCATCATCATTCCTGTCCCACTACTGTCACCATATCAGCTCACCTGAACATTACAACAAGATCATATGATTATGATTTATCACACACTTAGAATTAGCAGACCAGAGGAGGATGGGTCCCCCATGTGAGTCTGGTTCCTCCCAAGGTTTCTTCCTCCAGCTCTGAGGGAGTTTTTCCTTGCCACTGTCGCCATTGGCTTGCTCACCGGGGATTAGGGATTAATGATTTGATGTCTGTTATTACTAAGCCTGTAAAGCTGCTTTGTGACATCAGTTGTAAAAAGCACTTTATAAATAAAATTTGATTGATTGATTAGATGTTACATTTGCATTTTGACCATTTTTGGTTTCAATGTTTTCGTTTTTTCCCTCCACAATTTTTGTTTTTTTTTATTATTATTATTTTTCCACAATTTTTCATTTTAAATTTTTCACAATTTTTGGTTTCATTGTTTTTGTTCTTTGCTTCTGGAATCTCTCTTTGCTTCTGGCCCGCATTTTTTTGCTTCTAAGTTTTGGAACACTTTTCACGTGTGGGTAGGACTTAGAAGGAGGCGTTAGCCTTGAATTTCCATTGGTCACTGATTTTGGATTAACAATAGCTTTGCATCCACCTCTGGGATAGAGCCATGCCCACCACGTCTGCTTCACAGTGTTTTCAAACATGGCAGAACACAGGGTTTCTAATTCACAGCAGCAGCTACACTGAATTTTGCCATTAAAGTTTATACAAAGGCTATAATTAATTGCTAAATGGACTGTAGATATTGTAGATACTCATATTTATTCCAGACATCAGTGTTTTCTCTCCATCCAGTTTCCTAAAAAACGTTAAAAAAGCTCACGTTGGTGAAGTGTGCTCAGTATTAATTAAGTATTTGAGCAGTGGATCATTCGCGACTCAGCTGTGACAGTGACATATTGGATTATCAGCACTGCACAGCAGTGACACTGACGTGGAGTTTTAGTGTGTTTTGTGCTGCCACAGTATTATAAAAACAGTGCTGCTGGAACTATTGAATTAGCTAACTGTTGCTACAGATTTGTGTTAGTCTTCCTCTAGTCCTTTATCAGTGGTCACTATCTGACCACAGGACACTGCTGTAAGGATATTTATGGTCTAAAATATTTAGTGGACAAATCTCATCCCAGCAGATTAGATGTTTAATAATTCTGCATACTAACATGTGACTGTCTTGTTTCTGTGGATTTTGCTGGTAGATTTATTTTTGTTATTGTGAAACTTTTGACACAAAAATCACTCCATAGTCAGCCCTATTCATGGCACCCGGTTAGCAGATGGGGGTTAGGTGCCTTTCTCAAGCGCACTTCATTCATAACCTGCCTAGGGATTGAATTGCCGACCTTCCATTCACAAGACAAGATCCCTAACCACCAGACCACGGCTGCCCCAATTCTCATATACAATGAGCAAAATTATATTTCATGTCCTTACAGCTGGCCTTTCATATCTGTGTGGGCCTGAGTGGTTTTGCATTATTAGAAAATGATTAATACTGCACATTACAGCAAGTCTAAGGTCCATCAGCACATGCTGGCAGTTTTATGATATTAAAACTGTCAAATTTCTTTGTGTATAGAGTGGAGGTATTTATCACCTTTCAAACACTTTAGCCCTGAGTCCAGTAAAATAACATAAGTCCATTTACACTCCTGCTCAAAAGTTTGGGATCACACATTAAACTGAACATCTGTGACAACCTGGACTTTCATTTCTGTGTGTTTTTGTTTTGATCTGATGATAAAATCCACAAATTCTGCTGCACCAGACACTCAAACATCCATGTTAGAAGTGTGAGGTAGGACAGAGCCATGTCCAGTGATGTCTCACACACAATGTGTTAAACTTCTGGTGGAGATTAAACAGCTGTAGTAAAGCTTCTAAACTCACAATCAACAACTTGTGAACTAAACACAGTGACACTGTCCTACCTCACCTTTCTACCATAGAAGACATCCGGAGCAGCAGCATCCGTGGACTTTATTATAGTCTAGAAAAAAAAGTAATAATAATAATAATAATATATAGGGCCCTTATGAAAGAAAAGTATAGATTGTCATGGAAAATCCTGGGTGATTCCAAACTTTTGAGCAGTAGTGTAAGTTTGACTGGAGTGATAATCTCTGTAGCTCTAGCTTTGGTCAAGTGCTGCTTCTCAGACAAATCAGGGTCCCACCAGAGACAGTAACAGCAGCCTTTTGTCTGTCTTAAAAATCTAATACAATGTGAAATTGGTTTTTGCACAAATATATACATTTTAGTAAGTAGATTTAACCACTGTAATAGATAGAGTTGTATAAACATACATATGATCAGCTAATTGTGTTAGTGTCACCTTGGTGCCTTTGACTTTCTAGAAAAGCATAGTCCAGCAAAAGCAGCAGTTGTTGTGTTTTGTATGTTTACGGGAAAACCAGCTTGGCCATGCTGAGTGACCAGTTAAACCAGCACTAGATCAGCACCTACCAGCATAAACCATATTAGACCAGCTTAATTTTTCAATTGTGACACTGTGAATTTTTAACAAGGTTTTTTTTACTTTAATTGTTCTAATTAGCTTAATTAGGTTACTTAATGTTTTAAGTAGTTCAAATAGTTATCAGACTAAAGGGGAAATGCAGGTTCTGAAACAGTGCTGCATTCAGAGAGACTAGAGAGATATTTACAGAGACTGACTTTCAAGGGGCACTCTTTACTCAGCACACACACACACACACACACACAGGTCAGTCTTGCCAGCTGGCTGTCATATTGCTCTTCATTTCTATTTGCTGTGGCCCTGTAACCCGGTGGGCTTCATTTACACCACAGTGTGGACCCTCTCAATCATAGCTCAATCTACGGCTCTGTCACATAAACACACACACACACACACACACACACACACACACGGCAAGCTAGTGACATCACAATACACCACTGTCAGAAAAACAGATATTCTATGGTTACAATAAAGGCAGTTACACAGTTACACTAGTAACAGATTCTGAGAAGCTGCAACCGTATATGTAGGCATGTCCACAAGTTCAGCTTTATTAATGGCCTTAATAGCCACAAGAAACTTAACCTCAGTATTAATTTGCAGCCTCAAAATAATTACTAACTACATAAATAACCAGCATGTCACCTAACAGGCTCTGCAAATCAGTAAAGAGCTGATTAGTGTTACAAATACAATCCTTTTTGCTGCAGTACTATGAAAACAGCAGAGTCTGTTTTTCAAGTATCTAATTATACCTGAATGTACACTACTGGTCAAAAGTTTTAGAACATTTCTGCTATGTGCTTAGTTGGTCCAGGGTTCTTCCTGCAATGAGATAATGAGGCAAAACATAAGTACAAGCTCTGCCAGAAAAAAACAACAAGATGGTCAGCTTGAAAATACGGAGTGGAGCACAGTCTCCAGACTTAAACTCCATCCAGTTGATTTGGGATAAAGTGAAAGTAAAGCAAACCTACTGCCACACATTTATGTGAACTTCTGCAACAGATTCGTGAAGAACTGTCAGAAGAATATTTGATATGATATTTGATTATTGTATAAAGAATGCCATGAGTGTGTTCAACTGTTATACGTGCCAGAGGTGTTACTTTGTGTGCAAAGTTTAGATACATTTTAGTCTATAAATTGATTCCACGAGTTTATTTAAATCCTATGCTTTCATTTCAGAGGGCAATGTTTAGCAGACACTTTTATCCAGATGTTGACAGTTATTTATATACACTGCAGCAAAAAGAAAGATATCTGCTGAAAATATACAAGACATGAAAAGAAGAGTTAATTTAGTTCCTGCCAGAAAAGTCTACATACTATGCAATGTGGAGTTCACGGGGACATTCATTCCACCACTGATTGACACAAAAACAAGTCCTAACCATACAGACAAGAATACATTTTAAAGAGAGCTAAGCTGCCATCCTGTGTTTACTGAATTTATGAAGGTATTCGAAAAATACCTGTATCTTTAAATACAGTGCAAGTCAAAATTCGTTCATGATTTAAAAATGGTCTGCATTGTAGATTAATACTAAAGCCATCCAAACTATGAAGAAATACATATTGAATTATTTAGTAAACAAACAAGTGACAAACCAGAATATGTTTTATATTTTACATTCTTCAAAGTAGGCACCTCTTGCTTAGATGCCAGCTTTCTTGGCATTTTCTCAGTGAGCTTTATGAGGTAGTCACCTGGAATAGCTTTCAGTTAACAGCTGTTTCTTGTCAATGGTTCATGACTTGCATTTTTTGCCCTCTTAATGTGTTTGAGACCATCAGTTATGTGCCTACTATGTAGAATCTAAAATCTAAGAGTTTATTGATATGTCATTACATTGGAAGGTACGTAATTGTGCAAAAAGAGTTGGTGAAGCAATATGTATTGATATTTTTCTGGATGTTGAGCAGTTACAGTGAGGAAAATAAGTATTTGATCATCCTGCGAATTTGCAAGTTCTCCCACTTAGAAATCATGGAGGGGTCTGAAATTTTCATCTTAAGTGCATGTCCACTGTGAGAGACATAATCTAAAAGAAAAAATCCGGAAATCTCAATTTATGATTTTTTAAATAATTTATGTGTGTGTTACTGCTGCAAATAAGTATATGAACACATGTGAAAATCAATGTTAATATTAGCCTTTGTTTGCAATTACAGAGGTCAAACGTTTCCTGTAGTTTTTCACCAGGTTTGCACAAAAGATCTCCCCAAAGATCTTCTCCAGATCAGCCAGGTTTCTGGGCTGTCGCTGAGAAACACCAAGTTTGAGCTCCCTCCAAAGATTTTCTATAGAGTGCTAGGCCACTCCAGAACCTTGATATGCTTCTTACGGAGCCACTCTTTGGCTATCCTGGCTGTGTGCTTTGGGTCATTGTCATGTTGGAAGACCCAGCCACGACCCATCTTCAATGCTCTGAAGGAAGGAGGTTGTTCCCCAAAAACTCCAATACATGACCCCGGTCATCCTCTCCTTAATACAGTGCAGTCGTCCTGTCCCATGTGCAGAAAAACACCCCCAAAACATGATGCTTCCACCCCCATGCTTCACAGTAGGGATGGTGTTTTTGGGATGGTACTCATCATTTTTTGTCCTCCAAGCACGGCAAGTGGAATTAAGACCAAACAGTTCTATTTTGGTCTCATCTGACCACAGCACTTTCTCCCATGACTCCTCTTGATCATCCAAATGGTCATGGACAAACTAAAGACAGGCCTGGACCTGTGCTGATTTAAGCAGGGGAACCTTCCTTGCCATGCATGACTTTAAACCATGACGTCTTAGTGTATTAGCCACAGTAACCTTGGAAACAGTGGTGCCAGCTCTCTTCAGGTCATTGACCAGCTCCTCCCATGTAGTTCTGGGCTGATTCCTCACCTTTTTTAGGATCATTGATACACCACGAGGTGAGATCTTACATGGAGCCCCAGTCTGAGGGAGATTGAGTCATGTTTAGCTTCTTCCATTTTCTAATAATTGCTCCAACAGTTGATCTTTTTTCACCAAGCTGCTTGGCAATTGCCCCGTAGCCCTTTTCAGCCTTGAGAAGGTTTACAATCTTGTCTCTGGTGTCTTTGGACAGCTCTTTGGTCTTAGCTATGTTAGTAGTTGGGAGTCTTACTGATTGTGTGGGGTGGGCAGGTGTCTTTATGCAGCTATTGACCTAAAATAGGTGCTTCTAAGTTAGAATAATAAGTGGAGTGAAGATGGACTTTTTAGAGGCGGACTAACAGGTTTTTGAGGGCCAGAATGTTTGCTGATTGGCAGGTGTTCAAATATTATTTGCATCAGTAACACACAAATAAATTATTACAAAATCATACATTGTGATTTCCGGATTTTTTTCTTTTAAATTATTTCTCTCACATTGGACATGAACCTAAGATGAAAATTTCAGACCCCTCCATGATTTCTAAGTGGGAGAACTTGCAAATTCACAGGGTGTTTAAATACTTAATTTTCCTCACTGTATTTATTAAAAACAACAGTATAAATACAAACAAACAAAAAACAATACATAATACTTGTTTTACTCTGTTCTTAAGGAAGACCTGTGCTTACAGTTAGCTTTCACTATCTGCTTCAGTTAATCAATCCTTCATGTAATTCTGAACATTAACTGTTTTCACAGAACTCTAGATTTTAAGATAACACCACTTGCCATGGTGACAAAACAGATTTTACTCATGACTGTTGTAAAAACAAAATGGTTACAGAAAAACTTCTAAGTCACGTAAACGAGAATTTAAGTGTGCAGAGAGATGCGAAAAAAAACAATAGCAATCAAAACTGATAATAAAACTGAATCACTTTTTCTGTATTATTAATGATGAACAATATGCATGCAATGGAAGTGTTGGAACATTCCTATTAAGATTTGACTGAATTCAGCCACAAAGTCAGTTACTGATGTATGAATAGATTTAGACCATAAATGCAGATTAAAGTTAACAAACTTCACTCCAAAGAACACAGTGCTCAATACTGGGCATCCTCATTATCAGGGTTGGCCTTCTGCATACACGGACTACGCACTGCGCGTGGGGCCTCATTTGTGGAGGGAGGCACCACCTAAAACTATGCTGCACACGCATCACTACAACTGGTGTTGTGACCGGAAGGTCACCAAGTCCAATCTCTTGCACCGACGGGTCATAATTGAAGCCCTTGGGCAAGGTACCCAAGCCCCAAATGTTCACTTTGTGTGAGGTCAGATTCCTCTATGCACGCACACTGGTTAATTAGTGTGCATTTTTCACTTTTCTACTGGAAATACTTTTGACTGGAGATTAGTGTTCAGGAATGCTGTCTGAGAACTGTCTGGACAGTTGTAGGGACAAGAAAAGAATTGAGGAAAAAAATAACTTTAATTTATTATTAAAATGACATAAATAAACAATGAGTCAAACACATACAAATAGGTATATACATGGCACTTGAGTTTGGGAAAGTTACAGCATTTTCCATTTAACACCAGTCAAACGGTACAGGATACAAGGCACTTATTTTTTTCAAACACACAAAATGTTCTATAGATTTATATTCCATATGATGAACAATGAGAATGAATGTTAACTTAAATTTATTTACAAACATTTACATTTACTCAGTCAACAACACTGTTGGTCTTATTAATTAATACAATGCTTCTGTAATTCCTATAAAGATGTGAGCAAAAATAAAATGAAGTGATTGTCTTTGTATCATGTATTTGAAAATGGAGAATTAGCCATAGCTTAGCTAAGTCTTTAAATAGGCCTTCTGGTTCTCTTTTACTGAATCTCCTGTGCAGTCCTACTTTGCTGGAGTTGAGCAGTTTACATTGTTTCTGACCATCTGTAGGATATTAACATATGATTTTGCTTTTAATGTACAATGAACTGAATTCAGAAAGCAGAAAGTCTTTTACTCAGGCCATGTGTTGAGGGACGTCTGTTTTGGTCAGTTATTAGTAGCTCTGAGCAACGGGTGTCCAGGAAGCTGTGAGCCGGGCGATGGAACTTTCAAACTGAGCATCGCCCACACCAACCTCATTCAAGCTTGGATCATACATGGACGATGGAGAGGAGACAGGCAGAGAGGAGGTCAGGCCAGAGTAAGACACTGAGGAACCTCTCAGGAACTGTGAGGTCAACCCTCCAGCGATAGAGCCTGAAGCTGAGCCTGAGGGGGTGAGAGTTGTCCCCGCAACAGACCAAAGACTGGGATACTGACTGTGGACACACAGGATGTAAGGATTAGTGAAGTGATCACTAAACTGACACAAGAAAAGTAAACATAAGTATAATTAATTTCTAATGCAGAATACATCATTTTTCCACATCTTCAGTAACTGGAACTTTCATCTATAAATATACATGTGCTGTACTCCAATTACAGTTGTGCATTACTGCACAACTAATAAAATTAACTTGGATTTGGGTCCTTTTATTGTGCATCTTTAATTATACATCTGAATAATAAAATACAGATGTGTGTGTGTGTGTGACTGACCTGGTGTTGGAGGTAGTGTTGGTGGTGTGAGCTAGTGTGCCCATTCCACTAGAGTTTGGTATTTGAAGAGCTGACCAGCTGTCATGTGTGGGAATTGTTCCTGAAGAGTTGTCCATGTAATTGTCTAAAACGATATTTAAAAAAACATTAGCAACAATTATAATTCACTCAGAATAAGAAACATCAAAATCATTCATTATTAATATCTCAATATCAATATACATTGCGTGTTCTGGCAGATGATTTAATGTGAGTTCACCAGTAAATAATAAAAGCCACAATGAATTATATATTCTGGGCGGCACGGTGGCTTAGTTAGCACGTTCGCCTCTCAGCGCTGAGGTCTTGGGTTCGAGTCCACATCTGAGCGGAGTTTTTATGTTCTCCCCGTGTCTGCGTGGGTTTCCTCCGGGGTCTCCGGTTTCCTCCCACAGTCCAAAAACATGGAGGTCAGGTGAATTGGCTACTCTAAATTGTCCATGTGTGTGCATGTATGTGTGTCTGTTCACCCAGCGATGGATTGGCGTCCTGTCCTGGGCTTAGTTGAATAGTGTAATGCCCTGCCCTGCGCCCTGTGAGGGGGTAGGGGACTAACCACGACCCTGATAAGGATTAAGCGGGTGTGATAATGAATGAATGAATGATATATTCTTACTGGTATTAGTGCTGCGGTGGGAGTAATGGCTGGGGTATGGGCTTGCTCGATGGGCCCGGAGCCCAGAGTAACGTTCACAGTATGAGCTAGAGGAGTGACCTGGGGGTCCACTGAACTGTGGTGGGCTGCTGCTTGGACAAATTGGGCCATTGCTGGGCAAGAACCAGCCTCCAACTGCAGGAAATATACAATTAATAGTACATATTCAAAAGAAGTGCACTACATTTAACTGTACATCATTTTCACATTAATGTATATCACATGAACACAGTTATTGCCAAAGAGAACAGAGCTGATGTAAGATGTTTTATTCATGATGTACACATTTGAATTAAATAAATTAAACATAGCTGTTTTCCAGATGTGGGTCTATTACAGTGATTCTTTACACAATGACATCTGTATGAATATAAAGTGACTTACGCTGTGAATATCCAGGCTGCTGATTGTCACTGCTGTGTTCTTGGGCTTCTTTGTGGTCACTCCTGAGGAAACAAAAACATCAACTCTTCAGAGAATTAGTTTGTGCTTTGTCTTCTTTTTAATGATCTTTTATTTTACTATGGCTGCTACAAGAACCAGGACCAGTTTCTCATTTCATTTATGTACAACATGTTCTGGAATGACAATATCTATTGTCTAAAATATAGTCTTAATCTATATCTTACTAAACTTAATGTTATTTATAATTTCATCTGAAAAATTTACTTCTAATTTACTGCTAATAGTCTAGGCATGCTTCTTTTTTAAAATACATAATAATTGTCCTCTTACCGCTCTTTTGCATCAAGGAAGGCTTTTGCAAAGGGGTTATGCTTGATTTTCAGAGCTGTGATCTGGAAAAAGAACCAGAGAAGATGAAAACCCTTCTCGATTTTCCCAAAGAGGAGGCCAAAAACACTTAAGTTTTCAAAGTTAAATGAAGCCTCACCTCTTCATTTTGGTAGGCTGTCACTGCTATGAACTGAGTCTCAGGGAATGACTGACTGCTGATCATTTTCTGAATTCCACCAACCTTCACAATATGGATTCTGGGCTCATATTTGTGCAAGGAGTTCAACATAATCTGCAGAAAGACAAACAAGTGTTGTAGTGTAAGATCACACATGATGATGAGATGTTTTGGAGAAACATCCAGACTCTCTTTAAATTATGTGAACATAAGATTAAAATGATGATATTAATACAATCACATGTTAATCATTCCTTGTTCAGCACTTTGCATCATTTACAATGTAATACAAAGGCCAAATAAAAAGAAAGGAATCAGGAAATGAACCAATCACACTGTACAGTTGTTAAATGAGAAGCAGCTCATTACCCCGAGTCCTCTGTACTTGTACAAATGAAAAATTGCTCACCTGGCCTCCCCCATTGAGTTTATTAGACAGCTTGACTTTGCTGAATGACACCGCTGCTTTCATCCAGTGGGCTCCAAAATTTGGGGAGTCCGGGTGAATGTAAACACAGCTCGGGCTCTGTGGTTCGGGTTTACCACCAGGTACCCACTCTCCATTAACGTATTTCCAGCGATTATTATCGGCAGCCACGAAGTCCAGCAGAACTGAGTACATTGCGTTTGGGTCCAGACCGCTCACACTGGCCCTCAGCACCGGGAACATTCGCCTGGAACAAAAACATTTCACAATGTTTCATTTGTCTACCTATTCAAATGTCCAATTCTAATCTAACAAGTCAGCTTCAGACAAATTTACACCCACATTCAACATATTTAAAACAGAAACCTTTCCAGTGGACCACAACCAAAACACGTTAGCCTAGCATGCAAGCTAGCTCAACATCAAATAAGTAAAATACAAACTTTCACACAAAAATAATAGCAGACTTGTTTTGAAAATGCCTCAGCCTTCACACACATAAGTACATTTAAAAGTTTACGTGTATGAACATGAGTAAATCATGTTGTATTGACACAGTTTCTATATTTGAGTTAGCTCGCTGTATTTATATTATACCTGCCCGTTTTGGTGACGATCATTTCGTTCGTTAACTCTTTAAATTTGCTCCACAGATCCGCGTCCTCCAGAGACAGCTTAATGTCCCGTTCCGAAACGTCGCCCTTCTCGCTGCCTTTCTGAAACTCGCTCTCCACGGCGCTGAGGAGGTGGTCCAGGCGCTCATCTTGGCTGGAGGAGCTCATACTTCCACTGAGGTCTGACTATCAGAGATCAACAATCCGAGCGAGAGCGACTAACTCACACGGGAATATAACAGCGTTCTGCATGGTCAGGCCGCAGAGGCGCTTTTAAAGCCAGAAACTGAGCGCGTGCTGAAGGGGGCGGAACCCACAACGACAAGCCCCGCCCACCGAGGTAATGGCCCTTCATTTTGTAGCAACTAAACCACTGAAAGCAAAGTAGCTTAGCATACAGCCTCGCATAATATAGCCTAACATAAAATTTCCTGGCATAATATAGCCTAACGTAACTACATAGCATAATGTAGCCTAGCGTAAACCAGCCTGGCATAATATAACCTAGCAAAATAAAGCCTAGCATAAAGCAGCCTATCATAAAGTATCCTAGCATAATATAGCCTAGCATAAAGTAGCCTGGCATAATATAGCCTGGTACTGGAAGTACTTGAACAGTTAACAATAATATTCAAAACTAACAACATGATAGCAGTATTTGTTGTACAATACAATGCCTATATCACTTTGTGTGTGTGTGTATGTATATATATATATATATATATATATATATATATATATATATATATATATATATATATATATATATGAGACAGTATTATTAACAGCTCTATACCTCTTTCAGTGCAGTTAGGTTATGTAAGCTACTGAGAAACATTTCTACTGGTGAAATACAAAAATGATGTCACAAGCTTAAGTGGCTAATATAATTAAGGCTTTTGTTGTATGGCTCATGTTTCCTACAAACAAAAGACAGATAGACAGTGTCTGCCACGCTTCTTTGAACTCAGTTGTATATTTGCAAATGACTTCAGTCTTTTGTAGTCTCAAATACACACGTGAGAAGCTGCGTACTTGTTTAAGGAGGAAGCTCAGCTCTCTTATTGGGGCAGTGGGTTTTCATACCTCCTGGACTACGATTGGTTACTAGCTCATGCGCACAGGCAACCTGCCAATCACAGCCTAGGATGAAAGAGCCTGCTGGCCAATGAGGAGCTGCGATCGGAATGCGGGTGGAGAAACAAAGTTTTGCTATTAGCTAGAAGTGATCAGATTATGAACTAAATCTATAGATTGTTAATGGTAAAAATGTACAAATAGTACACACATTTTTTTTACACTGAGCACTCACTAAAAGTGTTGAATCTACAGAATGCACAGTTTCTCTCTCTCTCTCTCTCTCTCTCTCTCTCTCTCTCTCTCTCTCTCTCTCTCTCTCTCTCTCTCTCTCTCTCTCTCTCTCTCAGCTGGATTTGGAATTGAATGGAAAGGTCTGAGTGTGAGTGTGACTGCTTTACTGTGCCACTTCCTCCTGCACTTCTCAGAGGCCGTAAATGCAAAGTGTTCCCTCACACCTTTCCATCCATTTCCACAGATTCAGCTGACTGAGTCTATCTTTTGTCTTTGGTGTTTACAGAGCTCTGGATAGCTTCACACCAGTCAAGTCCAGCATGCTCACCTGTATCCCTGCCTGAAGCTTTGCGGCATGGACCTCAGAAAAATTAACACTAATTACTATTAGTTATAGTAATGTTAAAAACTCCCTTAAACTATTTTATTTAACTAAACCCCAACTTTATTGAATGCAAGTCCACAGTTAAACATATCTCTAAACATAATGAGTTTATAAAATAACACCACAAAACCTGCTTGGTTCATTGACAGACCTAGTATCTCTGTAAAGAACCATTTCTTTAAATGAGTCAGAAGAAACGTTTATAGTTTAAACAACGTTATCAAAGCTTAAAGCCTGTATACAAGTTAACCTACAATCACAAACCCAAATTTTAGAGTGTTAAGACTACAATACATCTCAGGATTATTAAGTAATAAAGGGCTTGTTATAATCTGTTCATGTCCATTGTGATAAGGAAAGCTGATACAAAACTTATACTGATTGGTCGAAATGATACATTTTTGCATCTTTATATATTAGAATAATTATATCTATTATAGCTATTATAAATAATGGGTAAATGAAATGAATTTCAACTATTATCAACATAATTTAGTTTGCACTGATGTCCAGATTAGTCTCATATCTGATGATTATTACTTCTGAAGTTTGTTTACATGTTTTCTTAAAATAATGATCATAAAAGTCAGCTGTTTATGTTAGATTTGCGAATGGTTGTTATGTGTTGAGGAGACAATGTGTAGCTTGGTGATAGTGGGGTTAAGAGACACTGCTTTTTCCTGGCTCTCTCTCTCTCTCTCACTCAGGTGAGAAATATTACAGAGGCCTGGTGCTTCACAAAGGAACAGTTATACAGGGCAATGCATATTTTCCACACAGTTCTCCTATCTGGCCTAAATAAGTAAACTGGACAGGGGGATGAGTCAGGTCTAGGACACACACACACATTACTTTACCCACACCCTCAAAGTAAGGAATCATTTTCGAATTTTCCAACAAAAACTCATCAGTGTTGTTTAACATTTTAGCCATTTTTAAACTCTAAAGACAGATAAAACACTAGACCATAAGTTTGGACTGAAAATTCACATTTTCTACATCACTGTCTCCAAAGTTTGTTTTGTTTTAGTTTTTGGTTTTATTTTTTATTTTTGTAAAGATGACAAAATGCTCTTAGGAAAGCTTTTAATTCCTAAAATTCACCTTTTGACTCAAATGAAAATAAATGTTAAATACTCTTCAATCTAGACCTAATATTAAACCTAATCTTAGCTTTAACCTCAACCTGAAGCCTAAACTTAAATCTAACCCTAACCTTGATTTCAGCCCTAAATCTAAACTTATTCTTAAATATTAATTCAGTATGTGCTCAGAAAGTTTGTTAACAAATGATTTGCAGAAAACCTGCAGGTGACTATATCAGTCAAGTCTTGTATTAAAACCACAGCATCCAGCTCATGCACCACTTAATAATCTTTATTTACAAGATTGCAGAGAGTTTAGTAGGTGTTAGCTGTTCTGTTGGCAGTGTGCTCCTGAGCTGGAGGCCCATTCTTTTGCATTGGCATCCCAAAGCTCTATTGTGTGTATGTGTGAGTGTGTGTCATGGGGGGTAAGGTGGGTGTGATTACTCTTCACGTTAATTCTTTTAATCCCTTTGAAAGGCTGTGGTGATTTAGAGAGTATAGTTTAGATTTCCTGAACTTGAAGTGGAAATGCAGCCATGACAGACGCAACTAAGAACCCAATCCACATCTACTGCAGCATGGTGTGTGCGTGTGTGTGTGTGTGTGTGTGTGTGTGTGTGTGTGTATGTATGTATCATACTACATACTGTTCTCTTTTCTTTATCTGCCGTAAACAACACAACACAGTAGCAGAGGCCACATTACAGCTAAACTGAAACATGATTACTAACCAAAATAAACCAGGCAAATGAGCAGTAAACAAGTCAACAGAAAAATCATTATAAAATGTGTGAAATGTGTGCAGAGAAATAAAATGCTTCATCAACTATGATATTTCTGTTTACTACTTTTGGCAAGCTGTGTATTGATCTGACATTTTGTTCATTTGCAACCACATATTTTACTACAATAAATTATTGTGTTTGTCTGTCTGTGTGAAAATCTAAAAACAGAAAGAAAGTAACATTGAGGCAATGTAACAGTGGTGAGAAATCTTTTTATAATTTTCTACTGCAATACTATACATCTTCAGGTTTTTATGAAAGATGTTAAATCTAAGATAAGGTTACATACATAAGAGAGGCTATGGATCTTTGTGAATAGTAGCAATCAAGATTGTTCTGTATTCAGATTGTTTGGATACTTACTGTTCTTACACTGTGTTAGAATACCCAGAATTCACCGAGGGAAAGTGTCCAAAATGCAGTTGCTATGGCACCCAAAGCGGTTGATATGGTCCCCAAGGCGGTTGCTATGGTACCTAAGGCGGTTGCTATGGCCCCAAGGCGGTTGCTATGGGCCCCAAGGCGGTTGCTATGGCACCCAATGCAGTTGCTATGGCACCCAAGGTGGTTGCTATGGGCCCCAAGGCGGTTGCTATGGCACCTAAGGCGGTTGCTATGGGCCCCAAGGCCGTTGCTATGGGCCCCAAGGCCGTTGCTATGGGCCACAAGGCGGTTGCTATGGGCCGCAAGGCAGTTGCTATGGCACCCAAAGCGGTTGCTATGGTCCCCAAGGCGGTTGTTATGGGCCCCAAGGCGGTTGCTATGGGCCTCAAGGCGGTTGCTATGGTCCCCAAGGCGGTTGCTATGGCACCTAAGGCGGTTGCCATGTCTCTATGTGAAAATGAATGGGAAGAACGAGGGATGAAAAGATGATGAAAAAAGGAGTGTGGGTCAGTATGGCTCTGGACTAGAGCTCTGTTACCTGCCATGATGTAGTATATCAATTTTGGTTATTGTTTGGCAAAAGGAAGTCTGGAATTTGATATGGGTGAAAATGAATGAAAGTCAATGGGACGAAAAAGGGATGGCAATAAAACTAAAAATAAATGAGTGCGGGTCAAAACAACAGTGAATTTGTGCTCGGGGGCCTGCCCTGATATAGTGTATTTGAAACGGTGCAAATCGGTCAAGCAGAAGTACAGTAGATGAGCATACATTTTTGCTCCCCATTCATTCTCTATGGGAAAAAATTCCCAGATTAAGGAAGTTTTTAGGAAAACCGCAAATCCTATCAAAATTCTGTATACAAGCTCAGATCACACAATCAGACCGAACATTCTGGAGTTGGAACGGTGTCAATATCTCAAAAACTGCGGGACAAGAAGCTCGTCAAAAATCCGGCGGAAGAAGAAGAAGAAGAAGAATATATGAAAATCGAATAACAGTATATTGCTTTGCAATGCGCAACATAATAACATAATTAGCAAAACAAAAAAACAAAACAAAACAAAAAACTGACTTTTACTTACTGATTTCTGTCCTTGCCCCTCCTGAACTCTCTTCTTTCCTCTGATCCTCTTTAACATTTTTTTCATTGCCTTCTGATTTCTGGTTACATGAAGAGCTATTATGAACTTTTGGACAGTTCTTTCCATCTGTTAATTAATTCCACTCAAGCTCACGCATACACAATTTTAACTCATTTTTTGTTGTCCTCTTCTCTCCTTTTTTTGTGACTTTTAAGGGCTCTTCCATTTCAAACTTTTTATATGACTGCCTTCCTTTTGTTGTCATTATGTTCTCCTTGTTCTTATTGTTGTAATCAATCTTCCTTAGTGTTGACTTGTACACGTTTGCCGCCGTGTTGACATATCATCCAAGGCAACATCCACTTTTTTGTTGTTTTTTGGCAGCTGCGGTCATTTTCAAAAATAGCCCCAAAACTGCACCCCGCCACCCCTGAATTTTCACCCGCGACTGGATTTTCAAACAAGCCCAATTTGGCGTGAAAACCGCAAACCTGGCAACTGTGGCTGCAGAGAACTCTGGTTGCAGTGTCTATGTAGGCAAGGACGGGCGCTCTGTGTGACTGGCCATTCACAGATTGGGAAGACTACAGTTATCCAATGAGGATTTTCCTTCAGCACGAGCACGTCAACAATGCTTTATCCGTACCCGATACTCACTGAAACTAGTCTCCGGCTCAGCCTTAATGCTGACCCAAAAGGAACGAGTAACGGCAAGCTTCCTAGAAATGTAGTGGAGTCGAAAGTACAGTATTTGTCTTTGTAATGTAGTGGAGTAAAAGTCATAAGTTCACCAAAAAATAAATACTCAAGTAAAATAAAAATACTCAAAAAATGTACTTAAGTACAGTACTCAAGTAAGAATCCAGTCTCATTGGCTATGCGTATGAAATCATGCGCAAATCTAAACATTTGCATACGTACTCATGTGTACACATAATTTTGCGTGCATACGCCTCTCTCCTGCGTGCATGTAAGCTTATATTACTTCATTTCCCTATACGTATGTGACTTTTTGCCATCTGTTTAACCAAAATGACATGTAGGCTATATTTAGGAAGCCTGAATGATCACAAGTATACAGTGACACATTCCTTAACCCAATTAAACAACAGAGAAAGCGTACATTTTGAAATATGTAAATATTTGGAGGAAAAGGCAAATATTTGTGCTTCTTGCATGATGTTCGGGTGGGTCGGTTAGTTGGGGAGATAGAGAGAGAGAGAGATTACTACAACAAGCATTTTTACTGCTTTTTATTTAGCGTATCTATTTTAACTATCTATTTTAGAGTATTGTATTGCTTTTTATCCTCGATATTGAACCCAGGACCTTCAGGTTGTGATACTGGATCCCTATACCACTAGACCATGGCTGCCCCATGTATATGTATGTATACACAATCTGGCTAAATGTCCATATGTTTTTGGACAATTTTTATAACGAATAATGAATGCATTCAGCTACTTTGCACCCATTTCTGATACAAATGTGTAAATAGACATACAGCTTGTATATATATTTCCCTGTACAGAAGTGTTGTCAATAGAATATAACTCTTTTAATGGGGCAGTTTGATGGCCTAGTGGTATAGGGATCCATTCTATACACCATCTATAGAGTTTGACTTCAGGCTTTGAGCTTCAAACTGTCACAAAAAATATTTTCATTGATTCTTCCTGAGTCAAGTCTAAAGAACTTGTCCATCTCTTTTTCAGAGCTAGACTGTGCAAGTAGGACCCTCTCTATGGTGTCATTTTAGGTGAATGGCCACTCTAGCTCTGCTATGTTTTACCATGGCTCATTCTCTATCACCTGATTACTGCTGCAACTGTTTTTTTTCCTTCTTTGTAAAGCTTGACAAACAAGGTCCAACACTGGTAAAGTTCTGGGGTTCACAAATCATTGAGTAATCATATTCATGCAGTTAAACTAATCATAGGTGTGGTCAATGATGTTTCAGTGATGACAGGTTTTCTAACTTAAATGTTATTGAGTCACTTTGAGTTTCTATTTTGGGACCTGTATTTATAACAGAGTAAACCTAAAGTTTACTTAGGTTAGTTTTGAATTTTACATAAAAGTGAATACCCAACTATTCAAGAGTAATGCAGTTACTTCAAAATGATACTTTTGAATCATTTAACATTTAAGTTTAATTTTATAGTGTTATAGTCACTACCTTTGTATACTGTCCATACACTACATTTACTATGCACATATTGTTGAGTATAGGTAAAGAAATATCTAAATCAATTTTTTGTGTATTTTGTGTCAGTAACGACACAACTAGAATTCATAATAAACAGTCTTAAAAATTATCATAATGATCAATAATTATACCTAACTGATAGTGTAATTAAATAACTATTATGAGTCTCATCAAAACCTGATACTTTTATTCAAATATGTTTTTGAAGAATGTAATGCAAAGATCATGTTTAGATCTGTAGTGCCAGGTAAAACCTTTCATTACTTTTTGTTTATTGTTTCATGATTTATTTTCCTCTGTATCAGAGAAGAACAGAGTCTAGCAAACTTTTGTTCATCTGTTGATAGATCTTCAGTAGTGAAGTTGTGGACATTAAAGCTTTATCCTATGTGATTATGTGAATCACATGAAATTCTTCATTTGAATGAGGGGAATAGGCAACATGGCAATGTCATAGCAACACCTGAGTTGATCTCACACTAATGCTTAAACGAGTCAGACACAGCTGAGTTGATCTCACAATGATGCTGAAGCAGGTCAGACACAACTGAGTTGATCACACACTGATGGTGAAATGGGTCGAACACAACTGAGTTGATCTTACACAGGCTGAAGTGGGTCAGACACAGCTGAGTTGATCTTACACTGAGGCTGAAGTGGGTCAGACACAGCTGAGTTGATCTCACACTGATGCTGAAGCAGGTCGGACACAGCTGAGTTGATCTCATCATGATGCTGAAGCAAGTCAGACAGAGCGGAGTTGATGTCACACTGATGCACACATCTGAGATTATCTCAGCATCAGCATCATTTAGCTCTTTTGAAGAATGATTGAACTAGATATGTGCTAGGTTTGTTCATGTGTGGATGTTATATAAATGTCATGACCACTTCTTAGTCAAATCTGCACAATTTTGAATGTAATGCATTGTTTATAAAAATATTAATTTATTTTATATTAATATTACAGTGAATTAAGCAAAATTTTTAACAATATGTGTATAAGGATCTCAGTTCATTTGCTAAATTGTTCCATTTGTGTTTTGCATGAACCACATCAATATGTAAACTCAAATATATTCTGTAAAGTTTCTTCTTTTTGTGTTTAATGAACTACAGTATATTGCTGAACAGAACTAGAACAGCATATTTCAGTATTCATCAAGTTATACTTTTTCAGTGTATTCTGCCAGACTCTGGAACTAATGGACTTTTCAGTTAAGTTATGCAGCATTTATAGCTAGCATTCATTAGAAGCTTGAGCTGATCAATATTTCATTAAATTAAATTCAGTTATTTATTTTTCAGCATCAGAAAAAACAGGAAGCATATTTAATAGAAAAACCACAAGGCTTTATGTAGCCTCAAGAACAAAATATAGTATCAACTCTTTTCACTATTTAGTGTTCAGTGCTTATCATTTAAGACTTTAAATTGTGTGTGTGTGTGCATGTGTGTATAAATAACTGCCACTTTCTCCACTTTGCTGTCATAATTTATCCAGATGTGTCCTTTGATGCTCACATAAACTACTGCAAAATGAAGGAATACACTGTATTTACCTGGTTCAGGCATTTATTACCTGAATATTAGACTACAGTAATACCCTGTTAATCTAATCAATGTCCTGCACTGGATCTGGGTTCTGTAAGAGTCTAAATCTTCCTTTACTTTAGCCCCTGCAAAGCTAGAACGTTTGTCCATATCACATGTATATAATCCGCATTATAATGCCTGCCTCTTCAACTTATTATTATTATTATCATTAACCATCTTACAGAATAGATCACAAAGTTCTGGTTGTTTATTAATGCCTACAACATTTAACATTACACCATAGTGAAAATCATGTTCATGCAAAGCACTTCAGCTGTGGAGCAATTTTCTAATGAGTGTTTAGGACTTCAGCACTTTTATAGTTCAACATTAAGGTTGTTTTAGTGATTAGCATCCATCACCACCCACAGTTTCTCCTGACCAAAGGAAATGTAACATTTCAGGGCATCAATGGGTTAATTCACTAAGAAGAAGTGTACAGTGTTGTGACTAAGTTGGAGACTCCAAGTAGGATTTGAGGGTCAGGCTGTAAAAGCAGGACAAACAAAGGGACACTGCTCTAAGCAGAGCTTCTTTTACTGCATTCCCATGCCAGCTCACTGGGAAGTGTTACCTGCATGAAGTTGGATCTCCCTCATAAGCTTCCCCACCCCTCACAACTACTGCCCTGTCTCTTACAGCACAGACCACAGGCTTCCCAGCACTGCTGTGGCCCAGGTGTACAAACACTAAACACTGAGCCCAGATCAAAGCCGCTCATTAAAGTAGAATAGATACAACCCCCTAATCCTGTAGCTTTTACCACCATACTCCACCTCCTCCCTGTGGATTTGAAACTGTGCCACCTCAGGCTTAGTGTGAATTATTAGCTGTGCTAATGCCATGAAACAGTACAAGGGCTAGGTAACAGTACAGGTGGAAGAGGTTTGGCTAGTGTGCCACTTCTAATATAAAGCCCAAACAGAGCAAATTATGCCAAATGTGCTAAATGTAGATTTTTATTATTTAAAAAAATCATCATCATCATCATCATCATCATCATTGTCATCATCATCAATGCGATTGACCTCCACACTTAACATGTTCCCAAATCGGTGGGCAGCCCTATCCATGGTGCCTTGAGAGCAGTTATTATTAAGTAATTTCACTGCATTTCTAAATGGGTCAGTGAAGTGACTTCTGAGAAAACATTTGCATCATGAAGCATGAAGATGTCTTTATTCAGGGAAGACATGCATCACTGACCTGACCTCCAAAAAACAACAATGTAAATTTGCTCATAGATGTGTTGAAAGACAAGAAACTATGAGACAAGCAGATACATTTTTGGATCTAGGATTACAGAAATTGTCTGGAACATGCTGTGATGATTAATGTACACACAATACTATAAAAACATTCACCTCTGTGACTTGTGCAGCTAACGGAATTCAGTTCCAGTGTACATTTCACACTGAGGTGTTTCATGTCAGAATATACTGAGCCTCATCAACTGAAATGAGCATATGGAGATGATCTATCTGATAACGAAAGGAGTGTCTGCATGACTCATATGGCCTGATCTGTACTCAAGTTTATCACATGTACTTGTGATTGTGTGTGTGTGTGTGTGTGTGTGTGTGTGTTACTGTGATTAAAAGACATTTTGCTCTGAAATGTTTACTTATGCCAGCCCGGTACTGACCAGTTTCCTCCTAAATTTAGACTGCTGGGCATTTGAAAACACCAGCTGACATTTAACATTGTTGGAGTCTTTCTTAATGAAGTAGAACTGGTCCTAAGAGATTTGTAACACAATCTTATTACATTAATTTACATTTAAAGTTCACAGATAACTTTTATCAGGAGTCAGAGTTAAAGAATATCAGATTTATTATGTAACAGATGTAAAGATTGCCTCTCAGACATTTCTTTTTACTTTTCTTCAGTTTCAAGTTTATACTGCTTATTATAATCTACTAAAAGTTTAACCTGAAGATGAGTTTACACTACTCTGTTCACCTTAGAATTATCTGGGACATTTAGCCCTGAGAAATTGTCACAGTGACGTGGCTCCTGTCTTCTGCAGGCCTTTGAGGGAGCCTGGCTCTTTGTAGTTGGTGGAGATAGCCTGTTAGTCAGTAAAAGTGACGGTAAATGGCTCCTTGGCAGGAAGTTGTTTACATGGTGACGCTCAACCTGGCTGTAGAAACCATTGTCTATGGCCCTCTCTACTACTTCATTAGCATTTCCATAAGAAAGGAGCAGTAATTGCACCTTTTCTTCTGATATCCCTTCATCTTAAGAGCTCTCTCTCTCTCCACTCTGTGTTTCTGACTCACTCTCTCACATGACCTTCTCAACACTTTCTGATGAAAGCATCATCCAACAGAACTTCAGTGCAGATGTTGTGTTTAGCACAAATGAAGCTTGTTATGGTTTTACAATTTAACTTTAAAATGTTATTTTTACACTTTTAGATTATGAATCTTTTCAGAGTCTCTGTCTACTTAACCTTTGCCAACTCATTTTCTTCATTGCCATCTCAATTTTGTATGCAGCATGATTTATTACAACACTGATTGATTTTAGCTTAAAACATTTAAAATATTAAACTTATAAATATAAACTTATATATATATATATATATATATTGACTGATGCAGACAGAGACACACATATATAAAGAGAGAGAGAGAGAGAGAGAGAGAGAGAGAGGTGTTGGGGTCAAATCAGATTTTTCAAAAGGTTAGGGACAAAATCTGGCATCTCAAAGAGTTGGGCTCAAATATGAGCATGTCAGAAAGATGTAATATTCAGTCTGTTTTCTGAACTATTTTTTCTCCATTACGTATTGAAATGTGCAGAGTTGAGTTCTGTCTAAAATTGCGTTCACTTAGATAATCAACAAAAACATGTCATTTGAGTGTTTGGTCCTTTGCATAAGACCACATGCATTGCATTAATGTGAACATTGTTGTGTTATTCCATGTAAAACTTCTGACTTAGTGAAGATTAATCCAGAATGAGCCTAAAAATTCCAGCCTGATGAAACTGATGAAACATGTTACAGCCCACCCCCTGCTCCTGTTTCTCTTTGAACTGAGGCTGTGGGAAGAGTCTGTAGACTTCAGGCTTCAGGGGTCTATGCAGAGAGAACGATCGGTAGCCTCTTAATCCCGTCAACCTCACGGCATGCACACACATATATACACTGAGCTGATCCCACACTTCCTCACACTCACCAGGGTACCAGCCAGGTGCTCAATCACACACCAAGCCCATCATAGTGTGCCCTTCTTTTCTCAGGATGTGCAAGGTGTCGCTAATTAGCCATAATTACTAGGTTTTGCAACCACCGAGATGTTATGAATTTTGAAAATGTATAAAGAGAAATCTGAATGGAAAAAGCCAAATTCTAAAAAAGCAAACAACAACAACAAAAATATGACAAAAAGCTAAAGCTAAAATGAATGGAAAAGGGTTTTCTGGTATATATATATATATATATATATATATATATATATATATATATATACAGTGGGGGAAAAAAAGTATTTAGTCAGCCACTGATTGTGCAAGTTCTCCTACTTAGAAAGATGAGAGAGGTCTGTAATTTTCATCATAGGTACACTTCAACTATGAGAGGCAAATGAGAAAAAAATTCCAGTAAGTCACGTACGATTTTTAAATAATTTATTTGTAAATTATGGTGGAAAATAAGTATTTGGTCAATAACAAAAGTTCAACTCAATACTTTGTAACATGGAAATGACAGAGGTTAAATATTTCCTGTAAGTCTTCACCAGGTTTGCACACACTGTAGCTGGTATTTTGGCTCATTTTTCCATGCAAATCTCTACAGCAGTGATGTTTTGGGGCTGTTGCTTGGCAACACGAACTTTCAGCTCCCTCCACAAATTGTCTAGGCCATTTCAAATTTGTACAGTCAGCAGCGTGCAGCTGTCAGGACTGCCGATCACACATCAGCATGGTTCAGCGTAAGACAAGGAGTCCGTCAAGGATGTAACCTCTCACCATGTTTATTCAACATCTTAGGAGAACAAGTGATGAGGAAAGCACTAGAGGGATTTATGGGAGGATTCAAGGTTGGTGGAAGGACTATTAACAATCTCAGATATGCAGATGACATCGTTTTATTGGCCACAGCAAAAGAACAACTAGAAGAGCTGGTGAGTCGCACTGAGAAGGCTGCAAAGGA
>BRDA01077817.1:0-13857 GCA_036984385.1 Crenuchus spilurus
CCCTCCCATAGGATTTCCTTTGCTTATTGATTGAAGGCCTCTTAAAGTGGAATGTGGGTATTCCTCCTGGTATTGCCCCTTTTCAATGGGTTTTAGACCTCACACTGCTGCCCTCTGGCTCTCTGCTCGCAATATAGCTCAACTCTAAGCTTACACACCTCATCTGTAGCACACAGAGCAGAGCATCGAGGCTTTTACGTGACACTTACATTCACATTAGCATTCCATCTCCGGTCCACCTGCTGATTATGCTGCTCTGCTGTAATATGTGGAGCTGCAGTCTCTAGTGACAGAGAAGTATCCCACATATACTATAGGAGATGCAAAAATAGGCATCCCTGTATGTGGTCTCAAAATGTGTGTGTTTGGGTATGTGAGTGTGTGTGTGTGTCTCAGAGGAGTGTTGTGCTCTGATCCACTTGGCATGGCACAGAAACCACTGTTCGCTCTTTCTCTCTCCTTCCCTCCCTCTCCCCCTCTCTCTCTCACTCCTCACACAGAACTCCTGGGCGGAGTGAATGCTACATCCTCACCTCATCGCCTGCAAGAAGTCTCCGGATCCCTCCCCTTTAAGCCGCCAAAAGTTAAATCTATATTTAATGGGCTTCGAGTTAGGGACAACAAAAAGTTTTACCAACTCTCTGCTGGCTCGGCTGTGCATTGTTTTTCTTGCTTTTTCTGCTCCGCGCTCTGTTTTCTCCCTTTGCTTTCTTTCATTTGCTTCTCTCACGCTCTTTTCATCTCCATCTGTTCCAGGATGCTCATACTCCGCACCTACCCCCAGTGTCTTGTCATTTTTTTTCTTTCATTTCTCTCTCTCTCTCTCACTCTTTTTTATGCAGCGGGGCTGGAAATGTTTGAACTCGACGGCTGCTTAAGATGTCACAGAAACGGAATATGAATGACTCCCCGTACCCCCCATCTGTCTTAATGCACACCCTGCTTATGGCTGCTCCCATACATAAATAATATAACAATACAAAAGGAGAGGAGTGTGGAGGAGGCCGTCTGCGGAGCCACATGAAAGGCATCGGAAGACTCTCGTGGGGAGTGATGGCGCGACTCGCTATAAACTTCCACCAAATACGGTGCCAGATTACTCCGATAAAGCACTGCCACTTCCCCCCAGGCCTCATCCATAATGATAACACACATTTCTGCTTATTACCCATATCTGTGAGTTAGGTTCCAATCTTGGCCACAATGACAGCAGCAACCTAACTCTGACACAAGCTCCCCCTGGGCCGGACGCCTTGTGATATGACCATGTTGTGGCACATGCAGATGGCTTGACTTAGTCATTTGCTGTAAGCCATGCCTGGTAAGGCCATATCAGTTGCCCTGAAGCAGGGGGCATGGTCAACTTCTGACCTCTGACCTCAAATAAGAGCTAAGAAGTCAAGATTTATGTTCATTCCTCTAATCAGAGCCATTAGTTAAGTGAGATCTACCAAATTCAACCAATGCATTCAAAGTATTCAAATTATGATTGTAATCACAATCACACTGGCTCCATGTTGGTAGTCAAGTTGTAGAGTTAGGGTTGTTGCAAATGGTCACCACGTGTGGTCTATGCTTCTCATAACTGAACCATCAAAGGCAGATAAAGGACATTAAAATAAAAAAAGGCACTAATTAACTTTTTCCACTTTATTTTAATGTATTTTAGATGCTCTAGTATGTTAAACACACATGATGCTACAGTTGCAGCTACAGTTTGCATACCAAAATGGAGGCAGGTTATTTATATGATGTAATAAAATACAGTCTAATTATTGGTGCATCTGCAAACATTATAATATGAAAAAGTTCATTTTTGTTCATAATTCTGATTTAAAAAATATGAAATGTCATATATTTTATATTCCACACATGTAAAAGTGACATATTTCAAGTTTTAATATTGATACTGTTTGAATAGTCACACTCCAAATAAAAAAAAATAATAATTTCTAATATTCTAACAGATGTGAGATTCTTGATTTCTGATTTTCATGAGCTTTAAGCCATACTGATCAAAACTGACACACAGAAAGCTTTAAAATATAACATTTTACCTGTAAAGTGTGGTAGTTTACCTCTAAACTATAAACAACAATTAACTTTTCATCATATACTCATTTTTTACTATATCCTCTTAAATATAAATACCAAAAAGTTATATGGAGCAATAAAATGGACACCAAAACTTTGTAATAACATGGGTGCTGAAAATTTGAAGTTCATATAATATAATAAAAGATGTATATTCATATAATGGTAAAATTATTTATTGAATCGTACATTTTAGCAAGGAGCCACTTTTAAGTATTTTATACACTTTGGAATTTACTGCCAATATATTAGAATATTTTTTATATTCATATGTAATGGAGCAACTTTTAAAACAGAACATGAGGAGAAAATTTTGTCAATTTAGTCAGCAACTAACATAAAAATGGGCAGTATAATAACATTTTATTGCATTAGTAATAAATGGCATAAACATTGTGAAGAATATTGTAAATATTGTTAATTAAAGAATTCTGAATCATCGCATGTCTCACTACAAAGAACGTAACACTTTAATTTTGTTTAGTGCAGAGTAGAAACAGTGGAAGAAAAAATTTATGTATACATGTCCAAATGTTTGTGAACACACCTTGTAATACATTTATTTATAGGTTTTTTTCCCAATTTTTATCCCTCTTCCCAATGTAGTGATAGCCAATTAGCCCATCCCCTCCGTTAAACCTCTCCCCATCACTTTGCAATGTTCCTGACTCTAGGAGGGTGCAGGCAAGCACAAGCCTCCTCTGTTGCGTGTGATGCAGCCACCACTTCTTTTTCAAGCCACCGCTGATACACCGTCACTGGAGAGCCTAACATGCTCGGAGGAAAGCACACAGGGTCCCCAGCTCCGATTGGACCAATCGGTAGACGCCTGAGCCAGCGGACATTGCAACATGAAAGTGATAGGGAGAAAGAGCGCCATCTACCCGCCCAGAGAGAGCACTGCAGTATGACCGGGATTCGAACTCACGATCCTCGGGTCATAGTGGTAGTGTCTTTGCCTGCTGAGCCACTAGGGGCCCACCTTGTAATAAACACATTCAGTGTCATTGCTGATACAGATGTACAAATGCACAAACAGCTTGTCTAAACATGAACCTATTGGCACCATGTCTATTGGCAGGTGTGGGCTAGTGGGGTATAAAGCTGTGTTCTCAGCAACATCCAATAGTTTTGGATGAGGTGGGGTGGGGATCATCCAAGATACAGATCTCACTGACAGTCATGTGGCTGGATGTAATCAAATCCTCACAGCAATGCTCCAAAATCTAGTAGAAAATCTTCACTGAGCAGTGGAGACACAACAAAAGCAGAATTAATTATTTAATGCCCTTGATTTTGAAACAAACAATGGATGCACAGGTGTCCCAATACTTTACAGTTTAGCACTACTGATGCAAATATTCAGTTCTTAGCAAAACTACACATAGTGATACACATCATATATTGAAAATATATCTTAATTTATTGTAAAATTACAATCATCTCATTCATTCCTACAATAGTTACAGTCTATTGTCATTCCACTACCAATTCTACCAGAAGAGGAAGGTTCTGTTTATCGGTTCTACATGTTAACCCTGATAGTCTGGAAAGCTAGTTTTTGAATGTAGTTAGAAGTGCCATAAAAATAACTACAGTCTGTTTAATGTACTGCACAGAAAACTATACAAAAAGTATCAGAGAGCAGACAACGCAGAACCCTCACACTGCCAAATGACTCTGATCATCAGAACGCAGTTCTGTTTTCAAACCGTGTGCTGGGATTTGTTCAGAAGTTTGATGAATATAGGTGCTAATCCCTTAAACTGATGCTTGTTAGGCTGGCACAGTGTAACGCTTGCATTTGTAATGTGAAGTGTAGCTACAGCCTTTGATAGTGTCAGTTGTTGCAGACAGTGAAATTCACACGGAGCATCGCGCTGACTCGCTATTTATCATCTCTCTCTCTCTCTCTCTCTCCCTCCCTCTCTCCCTCCCTTCTTTTCACAGTGTTTTTTATGAAGTCTGCATATGTATTAAGAGGGATTTTGTTGTCCCCAGACACCAATTTGCATAAAGTGCAAGCCATCATTGGTTCAAGAGAAGCAAATTACTTCCCTGACAAGATCACCCCTCCCCCCCTTTTTTATTTATTAATTTTTAACACTGCACAGGCTGGGGTTGTTAAGAGCACTTAGCCAGATATGCAAAATATCACATTTCCCTAACCGGCGTGATCAATGAGGAGAGGACGGAGAGAGGAAGAGAGAGAGGGCGCAGGAGAAAGGAGAGAAAGAAATTATTGAATTAAGTGCTAGGCCAATCATTTAACAATTCCCTGAGCTGCGCTGTGTGAGAAGGCTCTTTCCTAAGCCTGTGCTTGAGGAACCTGGAGTAATCATGTAAAACAGTGTAGCCCTGCGCTCTGCCGTCCACTGAGTCACCGTAAAGCCACCTCCCTACAGACGAAGCATTAGTAGCAAGATGCACGTTCTCCCTACTGAATACCCACACACTGTGCTTATACATCACACATCAGCACACAGTATACATCAGCATAAAGTACACCAGCTAGTGGCTTAGCAGCACTGATTCAGGATACTAATCCTATTCATTCATCTCTGCTTGTGTTACAGGTGATCTTCAGCATTCATCACCATCACATACACAATATGGACAAAAGTCTTCCTACTAGATTTTGGAGCATTGCTCTGATGATTTGATTGTATTCACCAACAAGTATTAGTGATGTTGCATGATCACCACCACCAACTCATCCCAAAAGTACTAGATGAAGAAGAGAACACAGTTCCACTGCTCCACAGCTCATTGCTGGCCAGCTTTATACCCCTCTAACCCATGCCTAGCAGTAGGCATGGCACCAACAGGTGCATGTTTATCAGCTCCAGAATTTCCATTTCTATTGGCAATACATATCAGAATATTATGATAACTCTAACTCTTGGTTTGGAATGAGCTTGGCCTGGGATGCCACAGATACCATGTGACAGGGTTTGTTGCATGTAGAAATAATTGTGTCAGTTGTAGTAGAGTATAAACAAATCATCATGGACAAAAGTCAAGATTTGTCTTGTGCCCAGAAAGACATGATAATACAATACAGGGTGAAGCATGGTGGTGGCAGCATCTCAGGAACCACTAACTTTGTGAGATGTTCTAGAGCTGTTGTAGTGAAGGTGTACTGAGAATTACACTGTGTCTCCCAATGGCATAAAAGTGGTGCCCTACTGGCTATTGATGCCAGAAGGGAATGACAACTCTGGTGAGTGGTACAGAGCAATCGACACATCACAGTGGATCAGTTAACCTCTATAATGAGCACAGGAGCAATGAGGAAAGTGTCAATGATCATCATTGAACAAACACTTGCAGTGGTGGTTTCTGATATGGGCAATATGGGCAGCTGCCCAGTGTGGCATCTCATCAAGGGTGGCATGAACGTCCTCCCCGCCATCCTGCAGGTTGTTTGAAATGCTTTAGGGGTGGTTGTGGAGAGCCAGTGGTGTTGTTTGCTCTGGAGTGGGGGTGGGGGGTGGTTGTTCACCCAGTGCACCAAACGGGCTAGGACCGCTCCTGAACACTCTACATGGACTGTGTGTACGCATTTGTACATCTGTGTCAGCCATTCATTAGAAAGGGTGTTTACAAACATTTGGACATGTAGTATCTTATTCAATGTTTTGGGTTTCAATGAGTTGAGATTGAGATTGAGTTTCATGGGTATCATCATTGAACTGTGTCAAGCCAGCTAAGTCTAAGCTGATGCCTAATGCCAATGGTCAAGAGTATAGAGCCTTGAAGCTTTGCTTGATGTGCCATCTTTTAAGATGCATAAATGATATTCATCAAGACTGCTCAAGCTGGTGAAACAAATTTCTGTTGACTGTCCAAACAGCACAGTTTCTCAATCTTTGGACACACAATGAAGAACTATCTCTAAAAATCTTTTAAATGTCTTATTGCAGTATTTGTGTTTTTGTATATAGATAATGGCTGTTGTTCATGACAATATCTTAATTGAAGAGTATTTTAGGACTATTTTGTGTTTGTTCTAGGTAAGAAAACACTTATAAGCATTTGCTAATTGGCATACATTTAAATGCTTCTGACTAGTCAGGAAAACTCACATTGATGCTAACCAGTTTGATCATATAGACACTGACAAGTTAGCACTCCAAGAACACTGAGCCATATTTTGACATTGTGTGGGCAGCTGTCTGGAAATGTGTGGCGGCTGGCAGTTCCTATGGAGGAAACCTGCTAACTCTCAGCATTTCAGATTGTTTGCTATTAGCACTAACAAAAAAGAGGGCAGAAGTTTGGACACATCTATTTAAACCTGAAAATGTTCTTGCCATTCTCTAAAACAGCTACCTGACATGACTCATAATATTGGGCTCTTGCGGACTGCTAAAATAACATTGTAGGACATTTCAATTGTAAAAATTGTCATTTTATTTATTTATTTATTAGAAATATATGAAGAGTTCATTTGCCAAAACCAATATTCTTCAACACGAGAGGGAAAAATTCAGGAGATGGAAAAAACTTTTTTTATTGGAAGTCAGAAGAACCAGATGTTTTTCTAAGTCAAGTTGGACTATTTTTTTATCCAGTCATCATGAAATTTACAAATAATATAAAGAGTAACAGGCATTTTTAAATTATGTCAGAAATGGAAAAATTACAAAAATTCAGATACATAGGCACCAATTCAATACCCCTGTTGAAAAGTCTTGTCAGTGCCAGCAGTGCCGCTGTGGCCTGATGGTTAGATATCTGGTCTTGTGAACAGAAGATCTTTGGTTTGATCCCCTGACAGGTTGTGACTGAAGTGCCCTTGACCAAAGCATCTAACCCCCAACTGTTCCCCAGGTGCCATGAATAGGAGCTGCCCATTAAAAAGTGATGATGCATTAAAAAGTACATCTTCTTTATTTAATCATAAGCTTTTTCCTAAAATGGATTTGCTAGGAACGGACCACATAATGATATAAGGTATATGAAATAAGGGAGGGGAAAGTCAAGAAGGTGGCTTGGTGATGGAGCCTGAAGCCAGACCGCCCCCTTTTTGAATAGCAGATGAATGAGAAGTCAAGGGAAGTGATGGATAGTCAGAAGTACTGCGAGGCTCTGGGATGGTGGTAGGTGTTTTCTTCATGATGGGTAGGTAGAATGGAAGGTTATATAGAGATCATGAATGAATGAGAGGTTCTAAACTTCTGTTAAAGTCAAGTATTTCCAAAAATTTGATTTGTATGATTCAATGTCAACATCCACCATTACAATACAGCATTAACAGGCCTCTGGTTGCAGTCAAGCCTTTTATTTCAGAAAAAGTTTCTGAGACATACCACAGAACTCCTTCATTTGCATTAGAGCTGAACTGAGTGCCTCTTTTCACCTGAACTTGTAATGGAGTTGTTCACCAAAGAACTGTCTGCAAGTCTACGAGTAATTAAAAACGAGAGACCTTTTTTACCATCATACTTAGAACCTGCACAATCCAGCAGGCTGTGACCCTGCCTGTAACACCCCAGACTTGTAAAGGAGTGAAAAATAATTCGGGGAGCGCGTTCATTTTACCACATTAAGCTTCTGATGAAGCTGTTGATAGACCTGAAATGAAAATGTCACTTTTTCTCATCTTGTCTGACAAAGAGCGTGATGTAATGTTATTCGATATTAATGCAATTCACTAAGTAAGATCCAGGGTCCATTGTAGTTCAAATGTTATTCTTTTTCTTTGTCATGTCTGTGAACAGTACTTGGTCATTGTGGTTAACTCTAATAAGATTAAAGCACTGCACTTCGACAGAAGATGGTGTAATTCATTTCTTCATTAGGAGGCACGGAGCTCACACGGCCGCATGTTAATTCAATCAGCACACTTTGGGGGGAAGCAGACAACTCTGGAAAAAAGAGGTTTGTCTTGCATAGCAATGATCTATGTGTTATATCAGCATTAGCAAGTTAACAGCCATAAACGACAGAGATTGATGTGCAAAGTGTCTAAAAAGTACTTCTTTGCTTGATTGCTGCACTTGAGTGCCATGTTGGCAGGGTTTGTGTACATTATAAGGTGAAATATGAGTTTCTGTTTCCATCACACTGTTGGACACTCCAGATCATTGAAGATTATATGCCATTACGTCCACACGTTTGATTCGATCGCCAGCAAAAACACCATGGCAGTCTGGTTCTAATAATAATTAGCATTCCCACACGATGGCAACTGATGGCGCTTTCATCTTTATGGCCACAGGAGCGAAGGACCGGCCTGGAGGTTTAAGACCGCTTCACATGTTTTCCTATTATGTTACACTCCAGCACCACACCAAGCTTTGTGTAATGTGCCCAGTCTAGACTATTAAAACTAAGCTCCCCATCACAGAGCGTTTTGCCGCAGACACCCTGAAATAAGCTCCTTAAATAAGCACATGAACTTTGCCTTGTCATTTTTGACACTGATGCCTAGTTTTCTGAGGCCAAGAAGGAGAGAAAAAGCCAATGGAAAGTCAGCGTTTGCTCAGAGTCTTCCATGAACACGACCCAGTCTTCTCCAACCACCTCAAATGGTGCTCACACGTGTACACTAACACTGAAAGAAAAACACTGTAGGGCTTGTGGATGTGCTATCATGTAACCACTGTGAAGTTTATATGCACTGACACGTTAACATGACAGCAGTTCACATGTGTATATAGTGCTACATAAAAAAAATTAATATAGTGAAAACGTTTTTTAATTTTTTTTACCTTACAGTGAATACAGTATTGTAAGATGTTATTTATTTATTTATTTATTACATGTAAAGTAACATATTTCAGGCCTTTTTTGTTTTACTGTTTTTTTTTGTTTTACTGTTGATCAGTATGGCTTATATCTCATGAAAATAACAAGTATATTAATTTATACACTCCTCTGCCATGCTGATATTTGATATTTCATTATATACATGAAATATATGTAATGTATATATACATATTTAGCATATATTGGTAAAAATTTAAATGTGAAAAAAATTAACTTGTCTTTATCATTTAATTTAAATAGTTAAACTGAGATTTTATATTTATTACATGTAATTGACACATTTTAAGCTTTTTTCAATTAATTAGATTTTTTTATATATTAAAAGAGAAAAGGATGAACAATTAAAAAATGTCCAAATTCAGACAACTATGTTCATTTATACACTACATTGGTTGGAGCTCAATTATCACAAATTGCATAGAGATCACATTTTTCAAAATATTTTTGATATGTCACTGTACTTTGATGCTTGTTTGGACATCCCTGGTCATAATCACATCAGTTTCTAAGTGAAAACAGGTCATTATATCCTTAACAGGGAACAATATTCTGTATATTGTAGTCAACAGTTTCTATTTATTTATCAAATTTAACACTCTGAATTATTGCATAGGCCAAACGTTATGTTATTAATAAATAAAAAAATAAACAAAACACATGCATTAATATATGTGTGAGGTTGTTCTGTGCATCAGAATGCATTCATTTATCTACACAGTATGTCAGTTGATAAGGGACGTCCAAACTTTAGCATATGCCCACAGTTCAGTTATGGATCATATCTTCAGCAGAATAGCTGGGTATCAAAAGCCTGGTGAGAAACCAGTAAGTCTGAATAAACCGAAACACTGAACCTGCAAAAAAAGAGAGGACATTATCAGACCCAGTATCATTAATAATGAAGTGACTTGTGAATGTCCCAAGAACAATGGCATTGTGTGTGGAAGAGAAGACAAATTTCTTCTTTATTCTTTCTGTGAAACTCTTCTATCTATTAATTACATTCATATCTTCATTCGTTATTTTATTGTATTTCTCCAGTTTTTTTCCAGCTTTTTTATACAGCTAATGTGATTTTTAATCAGAGACTGAAGCGCCGCAATCTAATCCTGAATATTATTAAAGCTTTTATAATTGTGAACAAAAACTCTTTTGATCTGACGTGGACTGATTGCCAAAAATCTGTTGTAAAACAAGGATGATAACAATCAAGGCCAAAGCTATTCTTATACAGAAGTTTCACAGTGAACTATCTTTCTACAACTTCTTCAAGCCAAACCACAGTGAAAGGCATATACGATAGCTCGGAGGCAGATGGACCTCGATTTTTCTCTTTCCTACTTAAAGAATTAGAGCAGTTTTACTTAATAAATTAGGCATAAAGGACTAAGAAGCCTTGATAACGCTTGCAACAAAATGAGATAAGCTTTTCGTTATAGCTGTAAACATCACAATGTTCTTTCACTCACTGTAGCTGATTATGAAAACCTCTGTATTGAAAAAAATAGAGAGCTGAGGGGAGAGGGAACAATCTGAAGACTTTGCTCTCTGTCAGTGTCTGCTTTTTCCCAGGATTCACTAATGACAGTGGCTCCAGTGAGTCATCTCTGGGAATGATGATCAAAGCCAAATTAAGTCTGACTTTTATGCAAAATGTAATATGTAAGCCTCCAGCAATGTCTTCCCTATTGATTTTTTCCCTCTCTCTCTTTCTGTTTCACTCCATTTTTATCCAACTACAATACACAGTGTGAAATCTGAAGAAAGAGGTTTTCTCCACTGCAGCATCCAGAGTTATGCCTGTTTGCATTTGGAATCAATTTCATATGTAAGTGGTCGTGTTAGTCAAATAAATGGCGCTTTTTTCTATTCTGCGGATTTGACATAGGCAGGAGAGACAGTAATACATGTCATGAAACTGCTCACAAATTGCATTTCGTACAGAACTGAATCGAGTGGTCCTCGCAATAAAGACGTTTCTGTAGGTCTCTTCATTTCAGGACTGACTGGTGTTAAAGCTAAGGCTACACTGAATGAAATTACACTACTGTTGAGACTGAGAGGTGACACAGAAGTACTGCCGCAGCTACTTTTACTCAAGACTGTGTATCTTTATTTTATCTCCTTCTTTCTTCTTTTCAGTGAAACCAAATTACATTGACTGGCTCTGAGTAAACAATGGTCTTTAATTGAGTATACTAGAACAATACAAATGAAGTAAAGGATTGTGCAGAGTCTGGAAAAGTCATAAGACAAAGTGAAGTAAAGTTACAGCAGAAAATGCATTACAGTTTATTGCCTGATCATTTTTTTGCTTTGCTGGACTCAGTGAAGTGAAGGTAATCCAGTATCTTGAAGGTTTCTGTACAGCCTTTATTGTGATGCTGATTTCACCGCTCTCACCTGGAGTCTAAACAAAGCTCAAACACCTGCACGTTCAACCTGAGCATCTGTCCTCTGTTCACACTGTGAATACTAAAACTCCCTGGGTATACAGCATGTGTGTGTCTGTACATACATTCATATACAGTATATATTACACACACACACATACACACACACACGTGCGCACACACACATGCACACACACACACACACACACACACACCCATACACACACACACACACACACACATATATATTAGGGCTGTCGAAGATAATAACACATTAACACAATCTCACTTTAACGCGATAAAAAAGGGTGCTTTTAACACTTCCACAGCTGTATTTGGGGAGGGGGCAGTTTTTTTTTTCAAAAGGCAGTTTTGGTCCCCTGCAGTTTTTACCATTCAAAAACAATGTTACACTATGCAGTGGAACCTTGACTTACGAGTTTAATTTGTTCTGTGACAGAGCCCCTAACTCAGTTTGCATGTATATCAAATTAAATTTCCCAATTAAAATGAATTAAAATGCTATTAATCCTCTCCAGCCCCCCCAAAACCACACCAATTTAATTAGTTTCATGTTTTAAAAATATTATTATTATTATTATTAATAATAATAATAATAATAATAATAATAATATATATATATATATATATATATATATATATATATATATATATATATATATATATATATAACAAATAATGTATAAAAAATTATATACAATAAAAGAGAATGTAAAGAAATAAACAGTTTGAAGTGTACTTACATTAAAGATCACTCTTTCCTCGCTTTCACTAGCAGGGCATTTCAATAAAATTCTGTTCAAAGAGCTTTGTTTCTTTCTCCATTTCAAAATGTTTAGAAAATGAGTGAGACACGTTTGTTTACACAGAGACAAGGCAGTGTCAGCAGTGATCTCTGCACTCACTTACACTCACTAATGACTGATGGTGGCAGGGGGTGAAAGCTCACTCACTCAGATCTCAGCTCACATCATAAATCCAAAAAACTACAGAGTAATGGCTCGTATCTCTGAAAATTCTTAAGTTGGGTCACTTGTAAGTCAAGGTTCCACTGTATAAAATGGAGATGGAGCATTTTTAATTATTTCATTTAATTTTCATTTATATATATATATATATATATATATATATATACAGTGCCCTCCATAATTATTGGCACCCCTAGTTAAAATGTGTTAAAAGCCTTAAAATAAAATAAAAAAATGTATTGCAGAAGAATAATCTCACTCTGAAAAAGTTAAACCTTCAACACAAGTGAAAAAAAAAAATTAAGAAAGAAAAAATCCTGACTAAGAAATAATTATTTCCCATAAAATGATCTGTTCCACAATTATTGGCACCCTTAACAATTTATTGGAAATAAATGTATTTGAACCATTTATGTCCTTTCTACTGTAGTTTATAAAGTGGATCAAAGTTTCTAGGAACCTTTAATTAGTAATTCATCACTTCCTGTTTCCCTGGGGTATTAAATATGGCATTACACAAAGGCCTATTTCTCTTATTCACTCTTAATCATGGGAAAGACAAGAGAAGACACTATTCAAGTAAGGCAGATGTGTGTTGACCTTCATAAATCAGGCAATGGCTACAAGAAAATAGCCACTCACCTGCAGATGCCCTCATCTACAGTCAGAGCAATCATCAAAACGTTCAAAACATCTGGAACTGTAACAAACAAGCCTGGAAGAGGACGCAAGTGTATCTTGCCACCATGCACAGTGAGAAGGTTGGTAAGAGAAGTAAAAAGTTATCCAAAGCTCACTGTAAGAGAATTGAATCAAATGGTAGCATGTTGGGGTTACGAGGTCTCCCAAACAACCATCAGACGCTATCTACATGCCAACAAGCTGTTTGGGAGGCATGCATGGAGAAAGCCTTTTCTGAGTTATACTCATAAGTGTAAATGGGTGGAGTTTGCCAAGCAGTACTGGGATTTTAACTGGGACTGTGTCCTTTAGTCAGATGAGACCAAAATAGAGCTTTTTGGTAACAAACACTGTAAGCATAACACTAAGGATGAGTACACAGAAAAACACCTCATGCCCACTGTTAAGTATGGGGGAGGATTGGTGATGCTGTGGGCCTGTTTCTCCTTCACAGGACCTAGGAAACTTGTAAGGATACATGGGATCATGAACTCTGTGAAATATCAGGACATTTTGAATCAGAATGTGGTGGCCTCTGCCCAAAGGTTGAAGATGGGTCATCACTGGGTCTTTCAGCAAGAAATGACCCTAAACATGTGGCCAAATCTACTCAAAAATGGTTCACAAGGCACAAAATCAAGCTTCTCTCATGGCCATCTCAGTCCCCAGACCTCAACCCAACAGAAAACCAGTGGGGAGAGTGCAAAGGAGAAGACCCAGGACTCTGGGTAATTTAGACAGGTTGTGCAAAGAGGAATTGTCAAAGATCCCTCTTTCTGTATTCTCCCATCTTGTGAAGAGTTATATGAGAAGATTAAGTGCTGTTTTTTGGCAAAAGGAGGTTGTACAAAGTACTAACACCAGGGGTGCCAATAATTGTGGAACACATGATTTCATTCAAAAGATTTATTTCTTAATGTGTG
>BRDA01077833.1:0-10487 GCA_036984385.1 Crenuchus spilurus
AATAATAATAATAATAATAATAATAATAAAAATATATAATAATAATAATAATAACAACAGCAACATAATAATAATAATAATAATTGAATGTGGGAGACTTTCTGAGTGAATGTAGTGGTCTGTGCTTTAATGGTATGTTCTGGCACTGCACGTCATCAATTAAAAGATTTGCTTTTTTCTGTTATGAAGAGTATTGATCAGTGTGTGTGTGTGTGTGTGTGTGGTTACCTCCCCCCAAGGTCAGTGTGCTGTCTCTGTGGGAGAACAGTAATCAATTCCTCCATCAGAGAGAGAACTGATGAGACTATCTCTCTCTCTCTCTCTCTCTCTCACTCATACACACACACACTCTCACACACACACACACACACACATGCAGAAGAGCACACTGAACACGATGGCATAATCAGAAAAGTCAGGACATGGTTTTACGTCCTGACAAATACACACGTCCTGACGACGTTGGTGTGTATTCTAACGAAAGTACCGACATTTCACACACACACACACACACACACACCCACACACACACACACACACACACACACACACACACACACACACACACACACACACACACACACACACACTCTTCTCTTTCCTCCTTCTCACCTTTTTCTCACCTTTTTCTCACTTTTCTCTTTATTCTCATTCTGTTTTCTGTTCTCAAAACCTTTTTCTTTGTGTTCTTTTTCTCTTTCTCACTCTCTCATTTTCTTTTACTCCCTGCTCTCCCTTTTCATCTCATTATGTTCTCATTCTTTTTCTATTCTCATTCTTTTCATTCTTTCTGTTTATTCTGTTATCATTCTATTTATACACTCCTTTCCTTCGCTCTCCACTCATCTCATTTCTTTCTCTCGCATTCGTTTTCACTTTTTCTTTCGCTCCCTATGTTCTCATTCCCCATCTTTTCTCTTGCTTATGTGTCTCATTTTGTCTCACGTTTCTCTTTCATACTTTCCCTCCACAGAGATGCCCTGTCCTTTGTTTTTTCACTGCTTTTCTCTTTCTTTGCTGAATTCTCTCTTTCTTTCTCGTTCTGTCTCCCTGCTTTATCCTCTCTCTGTCTCAAGGCCGTCTCGGTGCATTTCCTGACTCCTAAACTGTGGTAATGGATTGCCTTTAAAAACTACAGCTAGTCTGCAGACCTTCCTTCTGACACCCATCAATTAATCAATTTAATGCCTGGAGTCCAGCCTCACCCCCCCCTGTGTTTCAGAGCAGTGATGTGTTTCAAGCTTGTAACAAACCCCGGCCTGCCCACACACACTCCCACACACACACACACACACACACACACACACACACACACACACAGCTTCAGTCCTCTCCCTGGAGATGTGTTGCTTTGGAGGACATCGATTTATTTTACATAGTAATACAAACAGTGGGTCACCTCCAGTGTTGGCACGCATGCATTAGTGCTGAAGCTCATGGCCCGGGGCATCTAGCCTCATACCCTTTCCCCTTTCCTTCCTGCTCAGAAGCCTGATGCATATTTCACAGGGCACATGAAGAATGCCAGCTGTCCTCACCCAAAGAGGCGTGCCTGGGAATTACAAAGGCAATAACGTTTTGGAGCTTGAACAACACCTTCAACAAATGAGAAGCAGCAGAGCTGATGCAATACCTCAGGTTGCCACTTGGGGGTGCTAGTCATCTACTGATGGCACTCCTGACCTGAAAAAGATCTAGACCTGGAAGGACGGACACATTTATGGTCATGTTTATTCACTCTTGATGTGCCAGCTGAAGGAAAAGTGATGTGAAGGAGAGTGATGACATAATCTACAGCAGATATAACATACGTGAGCTGATGGAGCATTAAATAGTTTATAAATGTATAAACATACACACACTGGCCACTTCATTACGTACACACATGCCATTTTAGAGGCTCCACTGACCAGCACTGCAGTGACACTAATGTGGTGGTGGTGTGTTAGCGGATCAGACACAGCATGTTTTTTAACACCGGGACCAACAGTGTCAGGACTAGAGGACCAACACACACTGTGCTGAGCTGCTGTCTCTGACTTTACATCTACAAGACCAACAAGGTAGGTGTGTCTGATAGAGGACAGTGAGTGACACAGTGTTTAACATCTCCAGCAGCTCTGACACACCACCACCACATCAGTGTCACTGAGAATGATCTTTCTGCTCTGTGGGGGGTCCTGACCATTAAAGAACAGATGGACTACAGTCTATATTTGCAGAATGTGCACCTGTATGGTCAGTGGAGCCAAAATGGACAATGAATGGTTGGTTTTAATGAAGTGGCCCTAAATGTATCCAACACAAATATAAAAGAATATTTCTTTAGAGCTTTGATGGTACACAAAACCACATGTTCTTACAGGTCCATATCCTTATCACATACACCAAATGAGCCATGAACATTGATTATCTTGTTGGAACCCATCAAGAGGTGGAATCCAATCCACGGAACAAATGAACAGTCAGTTCTAGATGTTGGAATGATGGTCAAGTGTAAGGATCTGACCCACTTTGACAAGGACCAAGTTGTATTGAGTAGATGACTGGGTCAGAACATCTTCAAACATATTTGGTGTTTCTGGTATGCAGAGATTAATACTTGCCAAAAGTGGTCCAAACAAGGAGAACCAGTGAACCGGCAAAAGGATCGTGGGCACCCACCCACACCTACAATGGGCATGTGAGCAACAGAACTGGACCCCTGAACAGGCCTGGCCTGATGAATCACATCATGTGGGCAGCCAGGTGAGTGTGAGCCTCTTACCTGGTGAAGAGGTGGCAGCTATGGGAAGAAAGCAGGCAAGTGGAGAGAAGGTTCTGACAGGAAACCTTGGGTCCTGACATTGGACAGCAACACTATTCCCTAAAGTCCTGTGTCAGTGGGATAAGCAGCTCAAAGAACACAACAACAAGCTCAAGTCATTGACTTGGCCTCCAAAGATCTCAACCGGCACATCTTTGGGATGTGAACTTACAGGACATAAAGGATACCAGATACCAGAGGATGCCTCCAGAGGTCTTGTAGAGTCCCTGATTCGATGTGTCAGCATGAGGGAGGCTGATGACTCTTTTCTTTATTTACAAAAATCAATTAATTAGCATTTCTTAAACATGTTCCTCAATGGTCAGCATCTCCACAGGACCACCCAGCAGATATGTGGGTGGTGTACATTTGACCAAATGCGCAATAAAATGTAGACACAACACATCCAACAAACATATAACCTTGTCACAACGTTATATCAATGTTGCAAGAACACTGCAATGCTGTCACAACATAGTCCTGTTTGCAGGGAAGCTTTTCGTCGTTTCGTGTAGAACCAGTCCATGTTTACATTTTTAAAGAAACTCCATTCAGTGTCAAATTTCTGTTCTAAACATTAAATTGGCTTTTGTTTCCTAGAACCTTTAAACCTTCAACTTTGGTTCTTTGTTTTAAAGGGTATTTGTCTGCAGAACCATTTTAGATGCTATTAAAAGCTCTTTAATGTTTATGTTTACAGTATTTGGCAGAGCCAGTGAAGTGAACACAGCAGTGCAGTGATGTAAGAGAACTTGAGCTGAGTGAAGACCAGCTGAGCAGCTGCGTTCTGGATCAGCTGCAGGGTCCTGATGGCTCACATAAGAAGACCAGCCAGGAACGAGATGTAGTAGTGAGGTTTTGAGATGACAAGAGACTAAAGAAGCACCTGGGCGGCATCCTGAGTTTGTACAGCCTTAAAAATGAAGGTGCTACAAATGGTTCTTTAAGTGATGCCATTTTAGAACCACTTTCTATGGAAATGGAAACTTTCAGGTTCCATTTCTATAAAAGAAATGTTTGTGAAGAACCTGTTAAAGGTCTACCTATTTTCTAACAGTATAAAGGTTCTATACGCTCATGATCTTTATTACAGAAATGGTTCTTCAAGGAGCCAAATGTGGTTCTTCTATGGCATCGCTCAAAGAACCTTTTGTAGCAGTGTATACGCCACGTTCTTTATCAGAGAGAACTATTTCACCATGCAGATAATCATTTAAGCATGCAGTGGTTCTTTGGGTTTTTACGGTTCTAAATATGACAAACCATTTCTCAAGAACCGGAGTCAAACACATCTGCAAACATCGCATTTGCAGAAAAAAAAGTTCTTTAAACAACTGTACACTAAGAGCCAATAATGTTTTTATCCGTGCCATCCCTCCAGAGAGCCTTTTTTGGGCTTTATTTTAAAAAGAGTGAGAACCCTTTATCAGAGAACGTGGTTATGCGGAACGTGAAAGCTCTTTTCTTTGTTTCCTGAGCTCATTCATTAGTCTTTCCTAATGTGACACAACTGAGAAACCTTTGAGTCTCTGATGCAAATCAAAACTGAGAATAAAAAGCCCAGTAGGGGTGTAGCGCTGCCCATGAAGAACGGATTGAACCCCCGTCTCTTCCGTCACTCGGAGGGCACAGCTGAATTTCCAAATAATCAGGGGAAAGCATTAACACAACACAAAGTGATCTGCCAAGGTCACAGCCATGACTGATTTGCAAACAAAGCAACAAAGTGCCGTTTCGCTGGAGCTCCGGGTGCTTTCTGCAGTCGGGTTCTGCATTGGAGTCCAAACTGGACAGGGAATATCAGAACATTATTGTCAGTGACGAGCTATGACACTTTACTCGTTACATTAGAATGCTCTGTACCACTCGCCCGAGTTGTGCCCCTCAATGGGTATCAGTGGCACCACTGTTATGCTGTATTTCTAAATGTATTATTTACTACATTTACTACATGCAGAGCAAAGCATCTGCGCGGTACCATAAAGGGTTCTATGACTAAAACGGTTTTGATGCCATATTGAATGAATTGTTTACTTCATTACAGAGAAGGACCACACAAGGATGATGTAAGAGCTCCATCAGATTTAACTTTTGTCACACTTCTATGTACATTCTTATGCAAAAGTACATTTTAATGCACATTTACGTTTTATTTATATAGCAAATTAAATACCAAATTTTGTTTTCATATTCAGAAAATAAATTTGCAGAAATATTGTAACTCTTAATTTTTTATTTACTAAAAAATGTCATAATGTCAGACACAAAATCTGAAATATATTCATTACACATAAAGTGACACATTTCAAGCCTTTTGTGTTCATATTGACACTGTTTGAATAGTAATTTACTCAATTTGAAATAATTAATTTGAGATTCTGAGTTTTATGAGCTACACGCCAAAATCATCAACATTAAAACATAAAAAAAGTTTACCTTTTTGAGTTAAATTATGAAGCAAAATGTACTTTTTCATGATATTCGCCCCTTTCACAATTCCCAGAATTCACCGCGCAACCGGCAACATCTGGTTCACCATTTTCTCTTGTTTTTCTCTTGTTTATGTCTGTGCCAGCTACGCTAGTAGTGTAGCTTATTATTGATAGCATGCAACACGATAGCTTGCAACAACGTGTTTACACTAAAATCCCACTGCATAAACTGAAAATACAAGTTGACACAACAAGATATGATGTTTAATATCCAAATAAATATTATCTGCATATAGTTACAAAAGCTAGTAGATGTCACGTAAGTGTTTACTTACCAAATAAAGTTGTAAACAGTGAATGTAGCGTAGCTGGCACAGAATGCGCAGTGCATTCTGGGAATTGTGAAAGGGGCGATTTATAAATTTTGGAAACACCCTAATATCAGCAGCACTATGTTATGTTAGTTTATTCATTAAAAATTATGACTTAATGTGACTTTAATTCTTATTACATTTTTACATTCCTGATGTAAATTGTATGTATATTACATAAAATGTATATAAACTTCAAATTATGATGCAAAACATTTGGAAATCTAGGTTCTGTGAATTGAGAGCAAACAGAACCATTTTTTAAGAACCTCACTGGTGTTGGACTCTGGGTTTGGTTCATGTCAGGCGTGTGCTGTAGGTGTATGATTGAAAAGCTCAGCAGAGTTTTGGACCCGTTTCTTCAGGTGTTTAGGAGCCGTCAGGCTGTCGCTGCTTCGGAGCGGATGTGGCGGCTTTGTTTATGAGTCTGTTTTGGTGCAGCTGACGTCCCTCACACTTTGTCTAAAACCAAAGCGCTTTGCAGAACCGAGCTCTCCGAAACGTGAGCTATTTTTACCTGGCTGTCTCTGAAGATCCCTGAACAGCAGCTGAGTGACAGGCAGGCGTAGCTCAGAACCGGCCCTCTGTAATATGAAGCTGCAGCAGAGCTATCTGAGCTAAACCTGCCTGGATCTTCCCGGCATCTGTGCTGTCAGGCCTGTCAGTGGTAGACGAGGGGTAGTGCAGGTGACACTTACAGCTTCCACTTAAGTCATCGTTTGGGTTGTTTTTTTGCCTTTTCTCTGTATATTTCCTCCTCGTTGTCTCTGGTAAAGTGAGCGTGAAAGTGGTGGCTTTTGTGGCACCGCCTGTTATTACGGTGCCAAACAAACTGTCACCGAAAAGCAAGAGAGAAGCTTCGGATGCCTCCTGTGCTGCAAAAAAAAAACAAATAAAGCGAGCGGCAGCGTCTAATAACCCTGGAATAAATAAATCATATTTACAAATGCTTCCCCTTATTAAGCCAGCAACCCCCCCCCACTTCCGCCGGCACAGGAAAGTGGCAGAGCGGCTGTCAGCTACGCTAACAATGACGATAGATATCGCAGCAAATGAAGCCAATCAATCACTTCGCCCCCAAACCTCGCTCCCACCTCGCCCAAAACACGGCATAAACAATCATTAACACTCTCCAAAGCCAATAAGCTCTGCCGTGCTACGGGAGGCTCACTTTCCTTGATGATTCCCCACAGTCGATGGTGGAGCGTTCGGCGTGTTGGCGTCTCTCGCTGTGAGAAGTTTTCTCGCTCTTTCTCATCACCAAGGCCTCAGCGAGTCCAACCCGAGCTCTCCCTCCCACCGAAAGTCCAGCATCTACCTGCTCCCCTGCTGGCCATCACTTCAATTAGAGCCGAATTAAAGAGCCGTTTCCCTGGAATGTGTTCTGGAGGGGACGGGGGAGGCTTAATTACTCCAAAAACAGCGCCTGCTGTTGGAGAAACGATTAGCAGACGAGGCCCCTGGAAAAAAGAAAAAGGAGATGTGCAGGGAAAACAGCGGGACACAACGATTAGTTCTAGCAGAAACTCTGCCGAGCAGAGGCAGCCATGGTGGATCTACCTCATCAATACCTCCCCGCCGTCTCGAGCCGGAGCCAGACTGAGACGAAGCTAAACCCACAGCCAAAAACGACCGTGAACAGTCTGCACAACGTTGCTTTGTTCACTCTAAAGATGTGATAAACGACATATTAGGAAGTGAAATCATCTTAAATATCAAAAAGATAAATAAAAAAAAAAGATAATGTGATTAAAAACAAAAACTGTTGTTTATATTAGTATATTTAAGTTTTTAACTTAGTTATATAAGTACATATTAGTTATAACTTTATCTACAGTGTTATATTAGTACAGTGGTAACCCTACTTACAAGCATCCCCACTAATGAGTATTCCAGGTAACGAGTCGAGATCTCAGAATATTTTTGTTCCAGGTAACGAATAAAATTCCAAGTAACGAGTAGCCTAAATGAGTTCAAGTATGCCAACCGCTAGGGGCGCGGCGGTCGTAGCATCCCCTAGATGCTAGCGTAGAAGAAGAGGTCAGTCATTACCTTTGACCGCTGTCCAGTGAAAGTGAAAGTGCTAGTGAAAGTGACACAAAGACAGCAAAAGGTAGTGAACAAGAAAGTTAGATACATTTTACTAATTTATTTTTCTATTATCATTCTATTTAATATTATTTGTTACTTTTTAACTACAAAATTCCTTTTCATGTGTTTTATTAAAAAAAAACCCATATAAACACATTATTTACATATTAAAGTATACTGTATATTGGCCGCTGACACGGATTAATCAGTTTTACATGTATTCTTATGGGGAAAATGCATCCAGCTAACGAGCAAACCAGCTAACGAGCTTGGTTCTTGCACAGATTAAACTCGTAAGTAGGGGTACCGCTGTATATGTAATTTATACCTGCATTTTTAGATAAATACATACAGGTTGTAGCGTTATAACTATATTGTTAAAATGGACTTAAAATGAGTGAAATATTAGATTTTAAATGAAATATTCAGATAATAAGCTTTAAACAGCCAATTTTTGTGGGAGTAGATTATAAAAAAAATTATAAAAATAACTTTTATTGTCAAATTTAATCGGTGAAGTCATTTATGTATTTACATCCAAACAGACCAAGAGATGTATTTAATTGAACAAAGTGTAAGTTGAATTAAACCTTAATTGGACCTGTGAACCAGGCAACAGGCCCGTCTGAGACCAGCAGTCTGTTGTAGTAGTTTTAGTCATTAAAAAGAGGAAGTTAATACAGCCGCACACCTGCAGGTTATACTGAACATGTGCAGTTAAATGTGTTTGAATTAAAAAGAACCTGCTGTATATACAGTAACTACACAAAATACACAGTCATATCAGAACATGACCACCTCTGGTTTGGGCTGCAGGTATAAATAACTGAGCACACCGGTCAGTTGTAGCAGAGTGTAAAACCAGCATCTCGGACAAATGATGTCACCGGTGGACCAGTTAACCTGGTTACTGAGTGAACACTCTTATGTCTGGGCCTGTGAAGCCCCATAATATTCTGATATATCTGTATACATATAAGCTTAAATTAATACTGCTGTCAGAACAAAGTGCTGCATCTTCTAAACAGTAACTCTACAGGTGAATAAAAAACCTCCTGTAATGTAATAAAGACATTGAACTTCACATCATTTTGGAGCATTTCTATTGGTCCAGTTATTATTATGGCATTTTACGCAATATAGACTATAATGAATAAACCAGTCAAAAGTTTGGACACACACTGTAAAAAATTTCTGTTGACTCAACTTAACTTAGTCAAGTCATCTTTTTGCTTTGACTCAGTTAAGTTGTAAAGACTTGACATTTTGTTGACTCAACTTAACTTAGTCAAGTTTAAGTTATATCAACTTAACATGTCAAGTCTTTACAACTTAACTGAGTCAAAGCAAAAAGATGACTTGACTAAGTTAAGTTGAGTCAACAGAAATTTTTTACAGTGCACCTTCTCATTCAAAACAAAAACCTAAATTTGTGACCCCGCCAGGGAAAACCAGGTCAGAGTCATTCTTTCTTTTCAAAATTTGTTTTTTTCAAAACAACTTTTTTGTGAATTTATTAAGGGTGTGTATCTGTCCAATAAATGATGATCTGATATGTATTTCGATTCATGCGGTACGATACGATTCAGAAACAATTTATTTTAAATTGGAGCAATTCGATTCGGTTCAATTCAATTGGGGAGGATTTCGATATGATTGGGTTCAGTATAATCAGGTAGGAAATAATATGAGTTACTTGTTTAAAATAGATAATTTACATTATGATTAAACATAAGTTATTACTAAAACTGTGTTTTTGCTTTCAGACAGATTACTGAAACACTAGAGAACTAGTAAAGTTGTATTTGACATGTGAAGTCAGAAACAGTAAAATACTGTGGCGTTGGGATGTGGTACCGGGGCTCCAATGTTTTAAACAAGTCCCCAAAGCCCTCATTCTCCACCACACAGTCTGGTCTTAAGTCTTTGACAGTGAACCGGGCTACTGAAGCCGTTATTACTTTGGCTCTACCTGAGTTGTGGTCGAGTTTTGGCTGAAGAAGTCCTGTTTTTCTGTTTGTCCTGCCGTGTCTTTGGGCTAACGGTGCTAGCATCCTCATCACCACTTTCCTCATGTCGTCTCACCAAATGTTCTCCGTTCTTCATTTAAAGACAGAACTTCTAAACTTTAGATTTTAAGCTCAGCGGAGCGTTGTACAGTATATATGTTTGTCTTTCAAACGTGACTGTGACGAGTATCACGACAGTTCATGAGAGAGTGATAGAGAGAGGGGAGGGGGGGGAGGGAGGGTGAGAGAGAGAGCGCAGCAGAAGCACACAACCGATTGACAGCTCTTGAATCGGGCCATCGGCCGGTTCACTTTGCAAATAGACCGATTCAGGGGTCCATGTACCGATGCACTCACATCGTTTAAGTCAAAATCGGTCTTCTGATTCAAATCGGTTATTTTTTACACACCTAGAATTTAAGTTTTGTTTTTGATCAAAGTATGTACTCTGATAGATCTGAGACTGTTATCTTTCATTTACAGCAATAATACTGAGCGGCTGAGTTTTGTCGCTAATGTGAGTGACACGATATCTCAATAAGTTGCCCAGTGACTTTGGCCTGGTTTTCCCTGGTGAGGTCACATACTGTATACATCCGTTAAGAAGCCCCCCTCCCGAATAGAAGCCCCCTCAAACTTTTTCTTAAAAAAAAGAAAATCCTACCTGAACATCCTCTTCAGTTTCCTAGTAGACGACGCTATGCTGCTCAGAACTGAACTAATGATCAGCGTTCAAGTGATCACGCTCTACACTCATGATCGCTCGATTTATTTAGTC
>BRDA01077835.1:1023-11116 GCA_036984385.1 Crenuchus spilurus
TTATCACTGTCATCATCATCATCTTCATCGTAGTCACTATTATCCTACTGTCACTATTATCACTGATGCTACTTCTACTACTACTACTGTCACTATTGTCATTTCTGCCACTCTACTACTAATACTGCCACTACTGTCACTTTTATCACTGATGCTACTTCTACTACTACTGCCACTACTGTCACTATTATCACTGATGCTACTTCTATATCTACTACTGCCACTACTGTCACTGTTATCACTGATGCTACTTCTACTACTACTACTGCCACTCTACTACTAATACTGCCACTACTGTCACTATTATCACTGATGCTACTTCTAATATTATATCTACTGCTGCCACTATTATCACTGATGCTACTTCTAATATTATATCTACTGCTGCCACTATTATCACTGATGCTACTTGTACTACATCTACTACTGCCACTACTGCCACTATTATCACTGATGCTACTTCTAATACTATATCTACTACTGCCACTATTATCACTGATGCTACTTGTACTACATCTACTACTGCCACTACTGTCACTATTATCACTGATGTTACTTCTACTACTACTGCCACTATTATCACTGATGCTACTTCTACTACTACTGCCACTAATGTCACTATTATCACTCCTCCCACTCTACTACTATTACTACTTCCACTACTGTCACTATTATCACTGATGCTATTTCTACTACTGCTACTGTTGCCACTACTGCCTCTACTACCTTTACTGCCACCTCCATTACTGCCACCTCTACTGCCACTGCTACCACAGCTACTGCTGTATATTACAGACACACAACGATGTGTGTGTGTGTGTGTGTGTGTGTTTGTTAATAATCCATTAAAATATGTAATGTCCCACATTAAAACAAATATAAATGTCCAACATCAAAACAACTCACCATCCTCCACACCCCAAACACCCCACCAAACTCTTTCCCACCTTCTTCAGTTCTGATCTCTGTCCAGTCCTGTTCTCCATCCCACTTAATACCCTGATCTCCATCCCATCTACATCACATTCTACAACTCATCTAGTCCATGCTCTCTGTCAAACATATCCCCTACTCTCCATTACATCTGTTCCCTGCTCTCCATCCCCTCTACACCACTATTCTCCCTTACATCTACCCTCTTTGGACTCCATCCCACCCTTCCACTACACCTTAACTACCCCACCATCCTCACACTTATCCCAACAACCCCACCATCCTCCTTCCCAACTTTCTCACCATCATTTATTTTCACCACCTTTTAACCCATCCTAACAACCACCACCTCCAGAGGATTAAGCCTGCAGCGTTTTGTCATCTGTGACGTTGCCCCAGACTCCGTGCTCTGTAATCCCACTCTTTTGCCAGTATTTCCTCTCAATCTGGTTTCATCAAGCGCAGATTATCAGAGATTAGACAAGCCTCTCGCGGCTGTCGTGTGCACGTTCATTCATTAATATTATTAATATCCTCAGTCGTGCTGCACATCAGCAGGGCATTCATCCTGCACATGACAACAGAAATCCATATGAATCCATGTCAGCGGGACAGTATGGACCTTATTTTATTTCTCCTCATCTCTGTTTGACCTAACATCACTATGCAAACATACTTTTAACCAAAGCAACTTTGCTCCCTACTAGATTATGTTTATCGTTGAAGATGACATGATGATGAACTTGTTTTGCTTTTTTATTCCACTTTGATTGAAGACGTTTGAGCTGCACTGTCAGCTCAGGTTTTTTAAGGTCATTTAACATTTTAAGTCAACTTCCTGCACTCCTCTTTCGAGTTAATTAATCTAGAGATTCAAATGTCTTAGTGTAGTCAAAAGTTCTCCTAAGTTTTAGTTTTATGTATGATTTTGAATCAACTTTGCTGCTGTCTGTGTCTCTTTACTTCACATAGCATCACTAGACATCCACAGGCTCCCAGTTATGGAGAGCTGTAGCATCATCAGGAACTGACCACTTTGATCAATCTCCTGATCAGGGGATGAACACTGAACCTCTCACTACCACAGAACGTAATGTAGTGTTAAACAAAGCATTTAAAATGTCCTGTTCATAATGTTAAAAGCATTGTAGGCTTGTTCAGTTTGAGTGGAGCAGCTCTGTGTTCCTTCACTCTGTGATTTAAAGTTGAAACCCCAAATCTAAGAGCCCAAGAGGAGGAAATGATGTCATTCTGTGATGAAAACAGTTCTAGCTGGAATAAAAATTGGATAAAAATATGATGCATTTGTATTTAAGTTAGGAGAACTTCGGATGCAACTAAGTCTGAGTTGGATGAAACTCAAGTGTTAACTTAAAAAAGTTACAAATTTTAAGTTGAGATGGCTTTTTTAAAGTCTATGTTGATTAAAGTGAGTTTTTGAATCTACAACAGTAACTCAGTAATAAGAACAGTTCAGCTGGCACAGGTGTACTATAGGTACCAGTTGCTCTTATCTAAAATTAAAAACGAACCTTTTCAGCTTGGAGGATATCAGTTCTGCACAACTTTCTGGAGAGATGTTCTGCCATTCTTCTGCCCATTTTCTCTTTAAAAGACCTCAAAGATGTGCTGTTGAATTCAAGTCAGACATCAGGTTTCTTTAGTGTGGTATCATTGGCATGCTGGCATTCCTCTTCTGCCAAGCTTGGAGACTAGTCATCTAGTCAGACAGTGTTATATCATCTTCCCACACATGTAGCCCCATATTATCACCTCCCCACCTCAGTTCTTTACTGTTGGGACTGCATTCACAATGGTCATCCAGCTCAGGTTTGTGCCAAACATGCTGCTCCCCATCTAAGGCATACAACTTTACCTTGGCCTCATCTGACCAAAGAATGTTCTCCCAATATCCATCAGACTTATTTTGATGTTCCATGAGTCTGGAGTGAGGACATGGTGAGTGGAGTCAATACAACTTCCAATCAGTTCAGTACAACACCATGTGATGTTCTCAAACTAAAATGGACCAAAGATGTATCAAGAGATACCAACCCAGTGATGCTACGTCTTTCCTGAGAATGTGAGGTTTAAGAGGTTAAAGGTTGTAGCCATGAAGAACCTCTCTAAATGTTATTTAGATCATAGATAAGGTTTTGGGTTCAAGTCCCAATATGGGTTGAGTTTTCATGTGTCTGTGTGGGTTCCCTCCCACATTCTGAAAACATGGGGTTCCGGTGAATTGGGTAGTCTAAATTGTGTGTGTGCCCAACGATGGACTGGTACCCTGTCCTTACACTAGTGTGTAATGCTCTGCCCTGCACCTGATGAAGGGGTAGAAGACTCACCGTGACTCTGATCAGGATTAAACAGATAAGGTAATGAATAGATGTAAAGCTACCATTTTGGAGATACTTGATTTTCTTTGGACAGCAGAAATCATTTCTTTTTTTCTCATATCCACGTGAATGAGTCATAAGCCTGCCTACTGATGGCTTTTGTTGTCTCACATGTTCTCTGATAAGTGAAACGATCACTTTCATAGAAATACCCACTAGACTGATTGCAAACTAGCTACCATGTTTTCAAAGATGATTTTCTCGGAATATTCCAGGAGAAAAGAGCCATTAAGGTTCACTTCTATCTTGCATTATCAGTAGACCTTCATCCTCACTCTGCACTCCGCAAAATGTGCTTATATGTCATATACAGATCTGCTAAAATTGGATCACTTTCAGTGCTTATTCATTTAAAAGTGATGTTGAAGAAATATAATGCTACATTTTTCATACCGGTAGATTTTTATACTATAATACACTCACTGGCCTTGTGAAGGTCACAAATGTTTGACTCCAGTATTGACTTGCAGACACTCTAACACAGCACCACCACTTCAGTGTCACTGCAGTGCTGAGAATAAGCCACCAACCAAATAATACCTGCTCTGTGGGGTGTCCTGACTACTGAAGAATGGAGGCTAACAAAGTATACAGAGAAACAGATGAACTACAGTCTGTAATTGTGTGTAACAGTAATATTTAGTACGGTCTTCATTACAGTTAATAGATTATCAATAAGCTAATGTCAACAATGTCACAATTTCTATTGGAATTAAAATGCCAAATGAATTCTCTGATTATTCATTCATTCATTCATTATCACACCCGCTTAATCCTTATCAGGGTCGCGGTTAGTCCCCTACCCCCTCACTGGGCGCAGGGCAGGGCATTACATTAGTCAACTAAGCCCAGGACAGGACATCAGTCCATCGCTGGGTGACACACACACACAGACAATTTTTAGAGTACCCAATTTACCTGACCTCCATGTTTTTGGACTGTGGGAGGAAACAGGGAGAACATGGAAACTCCGCTCAGATGGGGAATCGAACCCAAGACCTCAGCGCTGAGAGGCCAACGTGCTAACCACTAAGCCAATTCTCTGATTAGACCTTCATTAATTTTTCATTTGTGATTCATGTAAAGTGGATGGGGAAAGTCTCTAATAACCCTTTACTACGTCCTCTACAACTGCAGTTTCAAGGTTATTCAGTTCAAAGAATGTATTTTTATGAATGTTCTGCTGTGCCGACTGAAGGTCATTATATCTGGAGCTGGAAATAAAGCAGAGGAAAATTGGTATGTAGGTCTAATGGGGCAGCATGCTAGTTTGCACTCAGTAACCTAGTAAAGTTATTGTGTTTTCCATCATCACAATTAAACAAACGGAAGCAGCAGTTTATGTGTGACATAGCCTCCTTTCACTCTGTTCTTTAATGATCAGAACCCCTACAGAACCACCACAGTGCAGGTATTATTTGGGTGGTGGATCATTCTCAGCACTGCAGTTACACTGATGTGGTGGTGGTGTGTTAAGTGTGTGTTACACCTCACTGTCATTGCTGTAGTGAAAATAGTGCACCAACCAAAACTATCTAGCCAACAGTGTCCTGTGAGCACGAGTGAAGGATGTCCAAAACTGCAGCAATAGATGCTACTAGGGTTTAAAATCTCCAGCAGCTCTGTTGTGTCTGATCCACTTGTACCAGCACAACACACACTAATACACCACCACCACATCAGTGTCAATGGTAGAGCTGAGAATGATCCACAAACCAAATAATACCTATTCAGATGGTCCAATGGGGATCCTGGCCAGAACAGTAAAACGTTAATTCATAATATCCTAATAAAATCCTAAACCTTAAGCAAGGTGCAGTGGATAAAGACCTTTTCAGATTGTATGTTTGTGAGTACATGTTGTACAATTTTTCTAAAAAGGACATTAAGTTTTTATAACCTACAGTGGTGCTTCAAAGTTTGTGAACCCTGTAGAATTTTCTATATTTCTGCATAAATTTGACCTAAAACATCATCAGATGTTCACACAAGTCCCAAAAGTAGATACAGAGAACCCAGTTAAACAAATGAGACACAAATATTATACTTACTCATTTATTTATTGAGGAAAATGATCCAATATGACACATTTGTGAGGCAAAAGTATCTGCTTTCAGTATCTGGTGTGACCCCCCCTTTGCAGCAATAACTGCAACTTTCCAGTAACTGTTCTTTAAACGTTCTTTGGTAGAACGATGTGTGTGTTTAGGGTCGTTGTCTTGCTGCATGACCCGCCTTCTCTTGAGGTTCAGTTGATGGACAGATGTCCTGACATTTTCTTTAGAATTCTCTGATATAATTCACAATTCATTGTTCCATCAAGCCGTCCTGGCCCAGATGCAGCAAAACAGGCCCAAACCTGATACCACCACCATGTTTCACAGATGAGATAAGGTTCTTATGCCGGAATGCAGTGTTTTCCTTTCTCCAAACAAAACACTTTTCATTTAAACCCAAAAGATCTGTTTTGGTCTCATCCGTCCACAAAACATTCTTCTAATAGTCTTCTGGCTTGTCCACGTCATCTTTAGCAAACTGCAGATGAGCAGCAATGTTCTTTTTGGAGAGCAGTGACTTTCTCCTTACAACCCTGCCATGCACACCATTGTTGTTCAGTGTTCTCCTGATGGTGAACTCATGAACATTAACATTAGCTGATGTGAGAGAGGCCTTCAGTTACTTAGAAGTTACCCTGTGGTCCTTTTTGACCTCGCTGACTATTACACGCTTTGCTCTTGAAGTGATCTTTTTTACATTTGCATTTTCCACACTGTCCCTGTTACATATTGCTTGCATACTTCTGACATTTTATTCATGTGAAAGATGTGAATAGCAGCAATATCTTTCAGTGTTCTGAAAAGGTTCCAGAGGAAAGAAACATAATCTCATAATCTCTTAATCTCATTTACTTCTCCTAGTCCTATTTGAAATCAGCATCAGATCTGAACTTATATTACTGAATCCAACAGCTCTTAGACTGTCTCTCTTTGATCTAAAACAGCTGTAAATATTTTAATTGCAATGCACAAATGTCCTACATCTGGGTGCCATTAAAATGACACAGGTGTGAGTTTCTGTGGTGGGGTGGGGGTGTATTTTTACAAACTTGATTGTGTGTGTCACATGATCATATCACACTTATTATTATGTATTTACTTATACACTTATTTATTTACACTCCTTATTATCATTATTTCAAATATTTTTATTATATTTTTAACTTTAGTGCAGAGTTTATATTTTTTAGGTTTAGGATTTTATACTTTATATCTTTATAGTTCTGTTAATTTAATAGAATTTAATATCAGATCTCACAGTGATGCTGTCACGCCCCCAGCCGTGGCTGCTCTATGCTGCGGTCTTCCTTCATTGTTTAGCCATGTGCTTTAGTTGATATATTCGTCATAGTCGACTTGTCTCCACTTCTCTGTTACGTCATGTCGTTAGTGTTCACAGCTGTCCTGTGTTAGCACCCAGCCCTGTTAGTGATTATGTGTCCTATTTAACCTTCCCTGATGTGATCTGTCTTTGTCAGTCATTGAATGAGGATGTGAATGGCAATGTGCTATACGTGTTTGATACTTTGTTGAACGTCAGTTTGTTAGGTGTTTGTCAATAAACCTTCTGTCTGCCCCTTCCACATCACAGATGCACTGACTTGTACGTGTAGCTGTGATTATAATCACCTCTTTAATAAGTCTCGCTTTTACCATCAATTTAAGTTTCGTTAGACTTTTCAAAAGCATTCATATGTTTTGGTTTACTTTAGGTTAACCTTAACCTCATCTCAAATCCTAATGCTGGTCCTAAACCTAACCCCTATCACAAATTTATATTTTGATTAAATATGTTCTAAACTTAGACTTAAAAAAAAAACTATTTTCAGATGTGCTGATATACTGTAAAAACACACTCTAAACATTTCTATCAAAGAAGTTTTTAGAAATTGCATGTGGTTTTACTTAAAGCTAAACAAACTAATTAAAGCTTAACAAATGTGAGTTGACATGTTCAGTGGTTCCTAGATTTAATATTTATGAGACTGGTGTGAACACTCAGGTGAGAGCACTTTGTTTAGGTTCACATTCCACACATTCCACGGCCAGTAATCCACCAATGCAATGTCCAGAATTACCATGTCATTATCATATGAATGACAAATCACATCATTTCCCAGCAGACACACAACCTATTCACAAGATTATATAAACACTGCAAGAATGTAGACAACATTGTCAAAACATTCACACAGCTACATTGCTTGGTGGGAAAAAATGTGCAGAATTCTGACGCGCTGTGAAAAATATGTCCTCTCCAAATATATATATATATTCATATATTCTATAGGCTATATATACCTAAAAAGTAAACCCTTTTAGGTTTCCGGGGTATGTTTAATTTTGTTTTAGGATAAAATCTTGCGTTTAGGATAAAAATTTTCCCCACTGACAGAAGCGCATACTTGAGAGGTTTAATATAAACTGAATAAACCTAAACATAACCCTTGTCCTAACTTTAATATGAATCTCAAACCTAACCCCTAATCTTAACTTCAACCCTAAACCTAACCTTAGGCCCCAGTTCTAATTATAACATTGTTTGAAATACGCACTAAGTTCTCCTAACAGGGAATAACTTTTTAAGTTTTAAGCAAGATCTAGTTCTGCTGAGAATCAGGTTTTGGATTTCAGAACAATTGTGTCATTTATAGGTGAACTGACGTATTTCACTACAGTTGTGAACTGAACTGTAATTGTGAGTCTTTAATGTGTTGCTGTAATTAGTAGAGATATGATTGCTTGACGCTGCCCTCTGTTGGTATCTGACTGCACTACAGTTCACACTTATTTCACAGCCCTGATTTAGTGTAGAGAGTATTTAACTGATCCTTTTAAGCAGCAGCAGACTGAGAGGAGCTGGACAGCATCACTGAACACGGGGGAGCTTTAAAATATCAGTTCAGCCTGGATCACATTAACATCAGCTTGATGCGGCAGCAGGTCAGTGGTCAGCCTCCATCAGCAACAGACCCTACATCTCACCAATGAGATCAAATTATAAGGGTGAGAGAGACAATAAGATAAAGAGAGAAAGTGCTGTTATTTCTTATTAGTTTGTATTGCTCACTGCTTACTTTTGTTATCTGATGTCTGTATTTCTTTTTCTTCAAAATATATAATTGCAAATTTTTCTGTCTGATAAGAAATACTGTGCCTGTGTACAGATTTTTAAGCAGATGTGCAGATTTTTCTTCCGAAATGTTTGAAAATGAATAAAATGACCTCATTACATTTTGACAGAAATGCACTGCTGGCACTCAAGTGACTATGTAGGCTACTACAGCAATTACCTAGTAAACACTGGGGAGACCATTACAACCCCTAAGGAAACTGTAGCAAGTAACAACCACTCAGCAGACCATAGAAAATGTCTAGCAACACCCAATCAACTGGTCCAATTCTACAAAATAAAGTTTCATAAGACACAAGGAGTGATACAAGTGATAGGGAGAGTCAATGATGGGATCGATTGGGTACCAACCACATTGGGGAGAAAATCAAGTAAAGAAATGTTCTTGAGAAAAGTCCTAAGAAAAAAGTTTCAGTCAGATTCATGTGTTTTTAAACCAGAATTAGTTTCTTAATAACTGGATATAAGGTCTAAACATCCTATTGATCTGACTGATTAAAAATAAGAACAGATGTACTAGCCTGAAGATTTTTATTTATTTATTTACTGAAAATGCTTTTCTTTGAGATCAGGCTCAGAGCTTTTTACATGAAATTTCAAAAGTAGCATCCACCAAAATCTATTTGATTGTTTGTGTGTTAATTTCTTTGCTTTCTAAGATTCTGAGTTTTTTAAGCTTTTATCTCAGAGCTTTTACTGTGAGGCTTTGAAAGAAATATCCACAAAAATACATTTATTTACATAAATGCACTAAACATCTAATCTGATTCATATAAATCATAAGACCTTCTGAATGCACTGAAACAATGCAATGTTGCAGTGAGCCTTGGCCATGCCCGTGGTTTCCCTTTCAACTCTGGTTGATGTCCTAAAATCAGCATAGAGACCATTAACTGCTTCTGTTGGTTTTATAATGGTGCCTAAACATTAGTAATCATTATTTAATGGTTTGGTTTGATACTAAAATGTGTGACCAACTCTAGACTTAATAGTTTTTAGAATCATTTTCTAAAGGTAACCAATAAGCAATCAAGTGGTCTCTAATGGTCACCATCAGCAAACCCAAAGAGGAGTCTAGAATCAGTCACACGTCATCCATTAGACCAGGGGTGCACATGCTTTTTCAGCCTGAGAGCTACTTATCTAATGACTAAGTCAAAATAATCTACCTAATATTAAAATGCAAGATGTTTATTTATTTATAAATATACTGATAATGGGCGGCACGGTGGCTTAGTGGTTAGCACGTTCGCCTCTCAGCGCTGGGGTCTTGGGTTCGATTCCCCATCTGAGCGGAGTTTCCATGTTCTCCCCGTGTCTGCGTGGGTTTCCTCCGGGGTCTCCGGTTTCCTCCCACAATCCAAAAACATGGAGGTCAGGTAAATTGGGTACTCTAAAAAACAATTGTGTGTGTGTGTGTGTGTGTGTGTGTGTCACCCAGCGATGGACTGGCGCCCTGTCCTGGGCTTAGTTGACTAATGTAATGCCCTGCCCTGTGCCCAGTGAGGGGGTAGGGGGCTATCGTGACCCTGTTAAGGATTAAGCGGGTGTGATAATGAATGAATGAATGA
>BRDA01077837.1:0-13429 GCA_036984385.1 Crenuchus spilurus
GTGTTCAAATACTTATTTGCAGCAGTAACACACAAATAAATTATTTTAAAAAATCATACATTGTGATTTCCGGATTTTTTCTTTTAGATTATGTCACCTAACATAATCACCTAAGATGATTTCAGACCCCTCCATGATTTCTAAGTGGGAGAACTTGCAAATTTGCAGGGTGTTCAAATACTTATTTTCCTCACTGTAGATAAAAACAGTCAGTCCTAAGAAATTGAACTCTGACCAGTTTAGCTGTAAAGAAACGGTCTTAAAAATGTATAATCTGTGCATTCCTCATTTCTAGTGTTGTGAATGGGAGAAAACATTCAGATATGTGTGGACAGGGCTTCTCAGAGACCGCAGAGTTCACAGCTTTATGCACTCCTGTGTTGCACATATGGCAGAAACGCCAAACAGAAGAGTGTGACTCAACAAACACAGATAAAGGATGCAAACATATACACACGCACACACACAAACACACAGGCTGTTTCAGCCATCAGCTTGTATGCGTATTGGCAACACCAGCATTTTGCTTCTAATGATGGGGAAACAGTATGATAAACTAATCATTTGGAACTGTCAATGCAAAGATCCAATAAACAAGCATCTTAAGGGCTTTCAGCTGGGCCAGAGCTGTAGCTCATATGCACCCAGACAGCTCTGATCAGCAGAATGATGAATGGGAAGTGAATCAGGCCCTCAGTGAGCTAATGTTTACTGCCTGACAGGCGCATGCTGTATAGAAGGTTGGGTAAATATTTAGCAGAAGCAGAAAAATGGGACGAAAGAGAGAGAGAGAGAGTGAACGAGTGTGTTTGGAGGAGGCATGATTCATTTGAACAGACCTCCTCCTCTTCCACTTGCTTCATTCTCTCTGTCTCTCTGTTTCTTTCTTTCTGTCTAATCACTTCATTTTCTCTGATCTTTGTATTTCAGTTCTTCATTGTCTTGCTGATTATTTTGCTGGCAGAGCTGATCTTGCTCATCCTCTTCTTCGTGTACTCGAATAAGGTAAGCACTTTGAGAAATTTTGCTTTCTGCTCGCGTTTACACAACAATGTCATTCTCTGATCAGATCCTCAGCAGATACAGTGCACTAATGAACCTACATCAAGACCTGTCATCAAGACTTCACACACACACACACACACGGTCTCTCTAATTCTTAGCAGAGCTGGGACAATCAATTGCAGTAATAATCAAATAATCATTTTGATGATTAAGCAAGCATTAATTATCGATTAATTAAAGTTTAATAAGCCACACTTTAAAAAGCCAAACTATAAAATTTGACTTTAAATTAATACAATGTCAATTAATTAATTAATTAATGGATGGATGGACAGATGGAAGGGTGGATGGATGGAAAAATGAATGAATTAATGATTGGTGAGTGGATGAATGATTGAAAGAATGAATGGATGGATGGACAGATGGAAGGGTGAATGAATGAATGATAGGTGAGTGGATGAATGATTGACTGAATGAATGAATAGATGGGTGAATGAATGAATGAATGAATGATGGGTGAGTGGATGAATGATTGAATGAATGAATGATGAGTGAGTGGGGTGGATGAATGATTGAAGGAATAAATGGATGGATGGATGGACAAATGGAAGGATGAATGAATGAATGAAGTGAATGTATGAATGAATGATGGTTGAGTGGATGAATGATTGAAAAAATGAATGGATGGATGGATGGATGGACAGATGGAAGGGTGGATAGATGGAAGGATATATGAATAAATGAATGGGCAGGGTGAATGTATGAATGGGCAGGGTGAATGTATGAATGGGCAGGGTGAATGAATGAATGATGGGTGAGTGCTTGAATGATTGAATGAATGAATGATGGGTAAGTGGGTGGATGAATGAATTAATTACATTAAATTAGTTAATGGTGAATGGAAGGATGGATGAAAGGATGACTGGATGAATGAAATAGGACAGTGAGTATTATATAAATATGCATTTATCTGATAAGTTTTAAACACTGTCATAAAGCAAATTACAAATCCATCAAGAAAATAATTCCAAGTTATTATATTATTGCCTAATCAAGTTCAATCAAGTCATCATGACAGCTCTCATAATCTGTGTGGGATTTTTGAGACAGATCAGTGTCACACTGCCTGCTCCAGTTGTCTGCCAAGCTTGCTTTAGGACAGCTGCCCCTTCATTCTGAGATGTGGAACCTTCAAGGTTTCCATGCCCTGGATATTACTCAAAGGTCAGAGGTCTTCCCATACAATGGGACCTGATCTCCCAGTTGCCACTGAGTAATTGGTGTTAAGCTGTTTCTTAGTGGACATCTTTATTTGCCCTGTCGTTCCAGTCTCATGCGAATCTTTCTCATGCCCTAAGGGCACTACCCACACTCGGGCCTGAGGCTGCTGGAATGAATAGGACTGTATTATGTGACCTCTTGACATTATCTGAATCCATCAGCAGTATGTGTGGGTTCCTTGTCCTCTTTTGATGAAGCCACAAGTGTCACTCAACAGATGCTTTAAAAGTGATTCACCAAAGTGCACTAGCTTCTGGCTCGCTGCTGGCTCCTCTTTTCTCGCAGGCACTGGGAAGCAGAGAAAGTGTTGAGTCAAATAAAGAATGAGGCCTGACAGATGATATCAGCCCATGTTTACATACTGCGGGATATGTAAAAAAAAATGTATATTGTAACTTGTGAGGTGATCATAAACATGATCATAAACTTATCCAGTTAACTATTTTTCCTAATGGTGGATTGTGTGAAAACCCCATGTCAAACAAAGAGCTATCACCTGAACAAAGACCTCTCACCTTGAGTGTTTACTCCTTTCTCATGAATATTCATTTTAGGAAGGAGTAACTCGGTAAAACACAGTGGCAACTCTCATTTGTTAAACTTTAGAAATAAAACCACATACAATTCTTAAAAACTGTAATGACCAGTGTGTAACCAGCACCTATGTTTTTGTTTATTTCAAAGTTCTTGGCTAGAAATATTTAGTGTGTTTTTTCACAATATATCAGCTGAAAACACATTTTTGGAAAGTCTACATTTAGAGCAGATTTAATCAAAATATACATTTATGACACTCTTACTGTTTTGACACTGTTGTTGCTGAGTGTGTTGAACAAAAGCCTGTGTAAGATTTTGGTGAAAACAAATTTAGAAGGGTGTAAATTGAAAAACGTTAGGGCATGTCAGACTCCAGGGGTTAACATACTTCATTAATGTGATTTTTAACATCTTATAAAATAACTCTGTAAAGAACCTTGACGAAAGCTGCCATACTTACAGCCTACTGCCGACCTTCAGAATTATAGCAAAACAGCCTAAATTTTAATTTAAATAAGAAACATAAAATAAGAGTCTATTAACTGGCAGAAACGCTACAAATTCTGGGAAGCTCATTCTACATTAATTATATTATTTTAGATACTGCTTTTAAAAAAGGAAAATTATATTTTTGTATTTACTAGTGCAGCTTCAAAATTTTGAATATTGTGAAAAAAACACATTTATCTTCATATATATACACACAATCAGTCAAAAGTTTTAAACACCTCAGTTTTTCCAGTTTTTTTGTAACACTATAATAACATTAATTAATAACTCATTAACTAATGATTAGTTGTGATTAACTGTGAACAAATCATTCGTTCATGAAAATTTGAACATGAAGAAATGTTCTCAAATGACTAATGACTGTATTCATTTTGGCAAATGTTAACAAATCATTTGTAAATCATTTGTTAATGAAATCCTGATTAATTTTTTAATTCTGATGATTTATTCACAGTTATTAATCACTAGTTAATGATTTATCAATGACCTTATTTATTATTACCTATTTAATTGAAAATGATTCAGTTTAATGTCTCACTGCACTCTGAAATGAAAGCAGAGGAGTTAAATAGGAACTCAGGGAATCAATTTATAGACCAAAATGTGTCTAAACTTTGGACTCATCAAAGTAGCACATTTTATTAGATATAACAGCTGAACACATTTGTGACATTCTACAATAGACATCAAATATTCTTCAGACAGTTCTTCACAAATCTGCTGCAGAAGTTCACATAAATGTTGGCACTTGTAGGTTTACTTTGCTTTTCACTTCATCACAAATCAGCTGGATGGGGTTTAAGTCTGGAGACTGTGCTCCACTCCATGTTTTCAAGCTGACCATCTTGTTCCTTTTTCCTGAGGTAGTTCTGGCAGAGCTTGGACTTCTGTTTTGGGTCATTATCTTACTGTAGGATGAAGCCCAGACCAACTAGGCGCATATAACCGTTTAAAACTTTTGACCGGTAGTGTATTTCATATTCATTACATGTAAAGTGACTTTTTAAAGCCTTTATTTTTGTTTACTGTTGATACTGTGTAAATAATCATTTACTCAAAGTGGAAAATGAAATATTTTAATCATTTGATATTCTGGATTTCTGATTTTCACAAGTTATTACTAAAACAAACAAAAAAAAAGTTTTGAAATGTCATTTTATGTGTAGTGAATATGACATTTTATCTTGAATTAATGAACTATGAACACCAACATTTTTACAATTATTTTTTTAGATGTACTAGCAATGTGATAATTAAATGTGACATCTGAGAGTTCAGCTCACAAACATATCAGTCAGTAAAGCAGTGATGCTGATAAGATCAGTTATCAGAATGGCTAGCTTTGTAAATTTGCTATCAGTAAAATTTCCATTTCAAACAGGCTAAAGACTTTGGGAAGTCATCATTACCCACCCTAGCAGCCTGGCTTTCTCTTGTGGAAGCTAAAGTAATTCACTTACCCACAATCCATTTAGAGATGGGGATCTGCGTGTCTCTAAGGCATGCTCTGTCAGCGGGAAATACTGTACGCCCCACAGTCTTATCTTAGCTTATAAGTCACTTTCTGCTTTAGACCACAGCCAGGCTGTGCACTGCTGCGCTTTAACAAACACTTGTTTTTAAAGCTTGAGCTTTCCTTACACCTGATAAAAGTCTGGATTTCAGGTGCAAATTTCTTCTCCCTTTGTCCCTGTTTGTATATGTCTTTCTAACAGTCTTCCTCACTGCATGTGTCTGCATTGCTCCTGGCATTCGCCATGCAGCATCACACTCTGATCCAGCGCATGACTATCAATTCCAGATTAAGCCGTGTTAATATCTTTCTCTCCAGATAATGAAAGATTCCGTGATTACCATGTATCTCTCCCTGTATTAGCCTTTAAATGTCATTCAGCTGTCTGGCAGCAAAGTACAGAGTGGGACTAATCACTCATGTCATTCACTGGGACACGGAAGCACCCCGGCATGCGTCAACCCAGCATGATCAGACAGATACGATGACCAGCAAAGGTTAGAGTACAGCATAGAGGGGATGAGCTGGAAAGATTTGTATCCATCAGGCAGAGCTGCGAGCTCTTTCATATCTTGCCTGTCCTCTTAGAGCTTTAGTTCTGGCCTCTTGGAGTTAGCCATCAGAGGAATCTTTAATTCTGCCGTTCATTTGATCTCCAAATCACAAGGCATTTATTATCATGAAGAAAAAGTGAAACTGGCAGCATATAAAAGGCCGTCAATAGATACCATAGATGCCACAGTTCCAACCAAAGGGGTGATTACTTAATTACAAATGCTTTCGTTTTCAGTCAGAGCACGTCATGCCTGGGAAAAGATGAGCTTGAGGCAACAACGTGGTTGATGATCAGATTCCCTCCTTATTTGCCTCTGTCACAGCTGCTCTTCGTAGTAATGGTCTTGCCCGCAGGTGTAATGGAGGGACCCAGGTACAGTGGCTACCCTGCCTCACTGAACACGTACTGTAGATCATAGTGTAGCCCTCTACACACACGCAGAGCCACTCTCTGGCCCTGTTGTGACCTGCCATCTGACTACAGCAGATGGTGGAGGCCAGGCACCAGATTAGAGCATCCGTCTTTACGCCTATGACCTCATTCCAGTGTGCGTGGCGCAGGACCCTGGCCAAATGAAGCCATATTAGCTGATTTGAGGAAAGCACGCTAGCACGGCCGCTTTCTGCAGGGGGGCTTGCAGACAGATGAGGGGTATTACCAGAGTAGCGCTCTTACGGCTGTTAGGCCAGAGTGGCGGCAGAGTAATGCTTGGGTGACCGGCACTGTTTAGACACTAATGGAATGCCATTAATTCTGTGGAGGCTGTGGAAAATATAGCCTAGCAAACACATACACGCATATTATGTTCACCTATAATAGACCCTCGCTAGGTATACATCTCATCTCAGGTGCTCAGTGAGAGCAGGAACCTATATGTCTGATGTTGCTCTATGTGTTGCCCCATGTCATAGACATTGGGTTTACATGGACTGAGCCACATGTGTGTGCAGCAGGAGAGAAAGAGTGTGCGGTATACTGCTGTCGCTCTCACAGTTTAGAGGTATTCATTGTTGTAGTTTCTTAGTTTTGGTGGTTATTTGGTGGTAGTCGAGGCATTTTTACCTGTTTTGTCTGTTTTTAAGAAGTGAGTGAGTGACAAGCCATTAAAAAGAACATTTCTTTTTGCGAGCATGCTGCCTACTTTAAACTTACCTCACACTCCCAACAATATGGATAGTTACAGTTGTAAAATTGGATTTTCAGAACCACAGTTAAAGCTATTGTACTCCATGTATTCAATTGACACACAGATGCTCACATGCATCAATTAATATGCCAGGTTATTAAAAACCATCGTAATGTTCCTGACAATTATGTTGCTTCATTGTAAAAAAGAGTCAGGTCAAATTAGAATAGAGCAGCATACTTGTATAAAACAACTTATTTTTGAGTTATTTGTACAAAAGCTGTGAAGTAAGTTCCTTTATCATTTAAATCCCATTCTGAAAGACCAGATTGGCCATGATTTCTGCTATTTCATCTACTTTTATCTATTAATAATGTAGTCTTTGTGATGTTGTTTCTTGATATATGAAGAACATGATCTCATAAAGCCAAAAAATCATTTTTCATTTCATTTTTATTCTTTTTATTTCAGTATGTAGGGATTAGGTTACCCACTCAAGTGAAGACAGTATTTACAATAAGTCCCTGTTAGGCACATAAGAAATAAAACTAACAATAAAAATGTGGCAGAACAATGTCCCAATTGACAGTAAGAACAGATTTAACCACTTACCATCTAAAACAAGGCAAGAATGGAAACATGTCAGCTATCATATCATGTTTTATTTTCTCTGATTGAACAAATCACAGTGTAACACTGCAACAGTACTACAGCTAGCTTACAGAAAGCTTTAATTCTGCATACTGATCTTTATGATGCTCAGTGTGAACATGCACAGCAGATTTAAACCAGTAAAAAATCAAATCAGGTGATTTCCATTCTAGGAGGCCTGCAGAAAGAGGTTTTGCTGACTTTCTCATTTTTCACAGTAATGACAGCCCAAGTCTACTGAACTATATTGCTTGGCAGAAGATTGGATTATTCTTATTAACACTGTAAAGCCTGAACCATCAAATGATTGCCAGAAAAATAATTTCTAAAAGTGCTTAGTACTTGTTCCTAAAAGTACAAAAAAAGAAATAAAAAATAAAAAAACACGGGATATGATTTTTGTTTTATATCATATTTGATACATCCTGAATCTTTTGATCACATGTTGTTTAAACAAACAAAACATACAGAACACAGTTTTTGATTAACTTTTTTAACCCCTTATGTAGAGTATATTTTTATGTCATTTCAAATTATTCTGGTGTTCACCAATGATCACCAATGATCAAAAGACATGTGACATGTATTATATCATATACAATGACATACAGTACAGACAGTACAGTGACAGACGAGGACTGAAACACTGGGAAGGCTTTTTAAAACAAATATAATCAAACATGGGAAAGCAGGGCCATGAATAGAGACAAGACTCAGGTGCTAACAATGAAACAAGACATGACATGACATGGCTGGGGGTGGAGGCATGACATGGGAGATGTAAAAAGACAGCACATGGTGATTTGACAGCACTTTGAGAGACTTATACACACACAGAACACGTGACCAAACAGAGGCTGGGCCAGGGATGCAGCAGCAGCGGGAGGGTCAATTATTTAATACATATTTAACTTATGTACTAATAAATGAGGTATGTAACAGGTGTATTAGATATGATACAGTTTATAGCATTATAATCATTTCAGTAATTAATTTGTGAATTTTATCATATTATATTTTGTAAGTCTGTGTCACTGTGATGCACAGCCACTCCTGGCTTATTGCTTTATTAGTTTTCAGTTGAGTAAACTCTGTGCTGTTCTTCATTTTGATCCACACAGACTCCAATATGTGTGGAGCTCAGGGGGGGATTTTCAAAAAGATTACCACTCATGCTCTCATGGGACTTTCATGCTGTCGTCTGTATGTTTGTTTTTGTCAGAACACACTGAAAATAAACACAGCTACTCAACTCCAAAAGATCAACATCGCGATCCCAAGCCAATTAAATGATTTGCCTGGTGCTATCCAAATATATGCAGAAAAGCCATTTGTCATTTGCATGGAGTATTTATTACAGTGCATTTTGCACAGCGTGGTCCGATGAGGGAGTGACAGGGTCTCAGTAGTGCAGTGCTGTGAGTGTGTGGTCTGTCCAGCTAACAGCTTGGCCACACTCTGCAAATGGAAATTAGCACCTAGCAACCTAGAGTTCATAGACATGCCAGCTGATTGTGCTCTGAATGAATGCAAATAGGTGGAAAAGTGTAGAAAAGAAAAGGAGAAATCAGAGCAAAACTCCCAATGGCTGTAATTCTCAGAAGGGCTTTGATTTACTCTCTGATTACATATATGCTACATCCCAGAGGCAGCTTCTGAGAGTCTTCCTTTAAAAATAGTGATATTATGCAATATGAAGTTTGAAAGATATAAAATGTTATTTTATTTGCTAAATTGTACATATAGCATATATCCTCAGTCAGTGTAAACAGAACTAAGGCCATTACTTGCACTGGCATCTGGACAATGTCTGACTGGTACGTGACAATGTCTAAAATGTTTTTTTCAACTTTTACTTCACTGATTTAAATAAATAAATAAATAATGTGTGTCCATTCACAGCCCATCCTCCTCTACTCACACGCTTTCTTTACTAAAGGGATAAAAGGTTGGTTAAAAAGGCACCACAGATGTGGTGGCCTGCTGAAACCCATCACGTGCCACAGGCTTCTAAAGGCTGAGATAAATTGGTAGATAAAATGGTAAAAACAAAGGTAGATTCTGAAATATGATTAATTGTTGAAAGCTTTATTTTAGTATTATTTTTTTCTGTTTTTAAAAGGAAGAGATGCCAGTTAGTGAGCTAGCTTATTACTGTTTACTGAAATCACTCATCAGTGTCAAGTCAAAAAGAAAAAGACATATTAGCATTAAAAGAGAAATGTGTGAGCAATCAGCTATTTGTGCTTGTAGAAAAGGAAATCTGATGTTCCCAACAATGAGTGATGAAAGTGAAAGTAAAAGGGAGCCATAGGGAATGACACCTCCACTCAGATGTTCCATCAGACTGCCCATATAGTACCATGATTCAGTGATTTTTCAGTCTTAATTCAAATCAAATCTAGTATGTGATGTTTAATCTTTTTATTTGCTGAGGTTGAGTAAATGTTTTAAGGATCATGTACTGAAAATTCTGACGTTTGATCAAAACACTATTCACTTTGCTTCGGCATCAATCAATCATTCAGTCAGTCATTATGTTGATACTAAAAGTAAAATGTTTATTTATCTGGTTGTTCAGTCATAAATGTGATCTTAAGGACTCAATTTAGAAGCTTGTGTGTGACATATGAAATAAGTTTTTCTCTGAGTTTTTGAGAGAAAATAATCTGGAAATCTAGTGATCTCCACGTAAATGTCAATAAATCCGACTTTTTTTTCTTAGATTTTTCAGATCCTTACTTTCTGTTATAGACTTGGCAGCTGTGAAATTTTTTTGGTGCACAAACACTACACAGACCAATTGGGAAACAAAGTTATTTTCATCCAAATAAAATGAAAAAAAATTAATAAAGAAACTACATAAATAGCTTTTTTTACCTACACAATAGTGTGCACTTTAAGAACAGCCTTGGGGTTTAGGACGAGTACTGGGACAGGGCCTACATTTCTTATCCTCTTCACTAGTGATAGACTGATTTATTGGATGGATTATTGTTTTTAAATAATCAGCAGCCTGTGCTCAACAAAAAATTGCTGATTTTACAGGCACATCTGCAGGCAGCCTTATCAGTGTAGCTGCTGTAGAACAATGTTAGAGCTCCTCCTAGTGTCAGTTTCACCATTCTGTGGACAGATTAAGGCACGACTGATAAACCTGTCCTTTCACCTTGAGTCAACATTTTTATTTTTTTTATATTTGTATATTTTCAAATACAGAAAAAAGACAACATATCAGCATTTTATATCAGCCATCAGCCACACTGCAATTTAAGTGTCAACATCAGCCATTGAGAAAATATTGGTTGATCGCTATTCTCCACTCTTTTCTTTTCTCAAACGCACCAAACACTGAACTCTTCTGAGTCTGCAGAGATATTCTCAGACAGACACACACTCAGACTCTGTGTGTTTATAGTGATATATTTTCAAAAGCTTATATCCTCAGGGCACTGAAAGAAAAAAAAATACAATATAGAGTATAAAAGTATCCACATAGTCAAGATTTACACTCGCAGAAATACAAACTCGCTCACATCCAGGCCAGTATCCTCAACAGCCTTTTCTCTCTATCAACATTTTGTGTCATAATTCATTTTTACATGATCATCTCATCTTTTAGAATTAAACAGGCTGTTTACATTACTACACCTTTAAGACTGATGTATGTAAATGATCTCTGTCCTGATTGGCTGGCTTGTATCGTACCTCAAATACGGTTTCACTTCAGCATGAATGGTAACACTCACAGCTGTAGGCAGATCTACGTATATGTATGGTTTTTGTGACATCACAAAAGCAACACATTCAGAACAGGCCTCTTTTGCAGTTTTCTGTATATTATTAAGCACATGGTTTCTATGTGGCCTGCTAGGTTTACTAAACTTTAGCAGTGTTTGTGTACTGCATGAAAATTTTATTTCAAGCCAAATTGATTCCCTTTTATTATTCAGTAACTGTTATAAATGATTCTGTAAATTAATCTAAAATGGCTATAAATGATTAACTACTGTGAAACTAATATGTCAGTCATGAGAGGGGCTTTATAAGCTCAAGGCTGTAATTACAGATTAATGACATCCTTTAAATGGAAGTGGCAGGTGTGATTAGCCTGCGGTCACTTTTAACTAAAAGCAGAGAGAAAGTCTTTGCAGTAGGTCCATGGGTCAGGCCTTAAACACACCACACTGTCCAAACACAACTCAACACACTCACACATCTGGAGATCTGCAAGTGTCAAACCCAACCAAGACAAATGCATGAAAAAGCAAACATACAGCAATCATAAGCAGGTGTCTTCTGCAGCCCACATGCTCCAGTTTTCTGGCCTTAATTTGGATTGAGTGTTTGACTTCAGTCCCAATGGGACCCACATTATTTATACATCAGTGATCAATGCATTCATTCGGAGCAGTGCTAATCTATAAAACACACCTCAATGGACCAGCGCTGTATTGTTCTGCCTAAAGAGAAGCTACAGGAACAGCCTACCAGTATTTTGCTATTGTAATAGAAATGAATAGTTATATATAGGCCAGCATTTCACAATGGCAGGCTTTATCCTCTCATTCACAAAAGTAACACCATATACAAGCCTGAATGTCTGTGAAATGGGCTAATTAAATGTGTGCATAATGATAAGGATTTAAATTATACATTTTATTAATAGGGCATTTCAGATGCAGTCATAACGGAGCATTTCGGGCCACGTATGTCAAGCCTTAATAATGCAAACCTACTCTCCAGTGTGGTTCAGTTCACTCAAAAAACAGCTCTGTTGATCTCAGCATGTTTTTTTTATTTGGGAGATATGATGCTGTAAGTATAATCTTCATGGGTCCCAGGCTAAGTGTAAGTGGGTCATATTGGAGCAGTGTGTGCTAGGGTAATTGGGACGCCTCTCTTCAGTCGTGAAGCAGAAGTCATTACCATGCATTTTAGGCCAGTAACACATTTCTATTAGACAGTGAGAGGGGTTACAGTGTACTGTGATAAATATGAGTAGGACGAAGTGTGTATGTGTGTGTCTATGTATGTGCTTGCTGTTGTGTTGCTGATACTGTCTCTGTATAATGAGCGTAAGGAATGTCTGTGGTTTTGAGGTGCTTCTGTGGTAGAGATTGATGATGCATCTCCTCCTCTCATTTTTCCCCCGTTCTCTCTCCTCTGCGCCCAAGCAGGTTTGATACAGCCTGCAGGGTTCAGGGGAGCCGGTACGCAGCACTCAAATGCCAAAATATCGGCCGCCCTAATGAGCACAGTTTCTCTTCTCAGACAGACATGTGTCTTTTATCATTCGCCTTCACTGGCTCTCATTGCTTTCTGCCTCATTGTCTGATGTACGGTTAATGAAGACCTCACTGTAGTTTTCAATTAAAAAAGAACACTAAAAGACTTTTGGAGGAAGTCCCGAATGTTATCCACCATTTGGAAACATCTAATTCCACCTAGTAACTACAGTACTAGTGCATCTTTAAGAATAGTAATGTGAAAATTCAAGTGACGAATGTCAAGCCTTTTATATTAAATATACAGTGGAACTGTTATCGTTTGCCCTGGTTATCGTACATTTCATCTATCGTCAACTTTTTTCAGGGAAATTTTGTCCCAGTTATTGTTCATACACCCAGTTTTCATTAGCGTGTCCACGTGATTTGCCAACAGTTTCACAAAAACAAAGCATCAACCCGCATGTTCATTACTGACCCATGTGTTCGGCATTCATTATGGCATTATTTCTCGTTTCTCTGGCTTTGTTTTTCAATAATGCTCAAAGCAATCTAAAAAACGTCACACTAAAGCGACAGCGCACAGCATTACCACATGAAAATGTGTGCAAAATCAAATAGCAGTGGAAAATCGCAAAAAAAGGTGTACAGAACAAAGGCTGCAAGCTGAACCACACCAGTACGCTCTAAAAGAGACAGAAAACTCATAATAGTGATGTTAAATGTTTCATTAGTCTTTTGTATTTATTTCTCATTGTGTTCTGTTTGTAAAACTATAGTTATTGTATATGAAATACATTCTTTATTAATATTTTGGAGTGTCTCGAACAGATTAATTAGATTTACATTATTTCTTATATCGTTTTACAACCCGGATTCCAAAAAAGTTGGCACACTAAACAAAATGTGAATAAAAACTGAATGCAGTGATGTGGAGATGGCAAATGTCAATATTTTATTTGTAATACAACATAGATGACAGATCAAAAGTTTAATCTGAGTAAATGTAACATTTTAAAGGA
>BRDA01077848.1:0-18185 GCA_036984385.1 Crenuchus spilurus
ATACAAGCATTTTTGAGCATTTGGTTATTTGGCTAAATATAGCGTGGGAGCGTCAGATGTATGTGAAGTTTAATGTGTTTTTACATTTCAGTACTAAATTAGACCACTAGAGGGTAGCTGCACTTGGAGATTGACCACTGAAGAACAGGCTGAAGAACGTATCCATCACTAGTCTGTAATTGTGGAACCTATATAAGTGCACCTATATGGTGAGTGCAGCTGAAGAAGCCTTTATTTATTGGAGACTAGCAAAACATTGTTTGGTTGTGATATCAGTAAGAATATGTTGATTTGACATAATACAGCAGTGCTGATATATTGTGATACTTCACTTCTAATTTTAGTGAAACTGTCAGCGGTGCATCTTTACACTATTTGCTTCTGTTGGACTGGAAGAGTCTAATGGTTGAAGATAAATGACAACACTGCCACCTAATGGTGAGGAGTTTAAACACAGCGAAGCATGAGCCACCACCCATCTTTACATGTGAGCTATTTATTATTTATATTCAGAGAAAATATTACTGCACACTCCTGTTACAGAGGTGGCAAAGCGGACCCCGGAAAGATTTGCCACTTTTATTTTTCAAAAGTCTGCCATATTTACAAGTCTGTGAAAGAGACACATCAACTGGTGCTCATTTTTTTGGGACTTTTTTTTGGCCTGAGCTGAAGTTCCCCCCCTGCGAGCTGGAGACAGAAGCGGTGAATATGAATGCTGAAATTGCGTTCTGTGGTGCTGATGAAAAGAGATTGCTGTGGCAGGCAGGCACCCACCTCGCACTACAACTGCAGCTGCCAGGGGAACATTTCTCATCCCCAACGAGGAGAGTGTGAGTCAAGTTTATTACTTTTGGGGAAACGGGGTCCTGCCTTTATCTCGCTGAAAAGACTCATAATTATTGCCCTGTAAATTTACGCTACGCTTTCTGGAAGAGGCACAGCGCCGAGAGGCTGTCATTCCACCCCCAACACAGCACCCCCCACCTCCCCCCGGCCCTGTAATGCATTATTGATAGATATGGGCCCTCATCATTCAACGGATGCGCTTGCAATATTTCAGAGGAACCGTACAGCAGAGGTCTTTTGAGAGACGTTTCCCTCCTTTGTACTCCGCCAGAGTGTGTGTGTGTGTGTGTGTGTAACGAGTTAGAGATGGAGAGAGTGAGCGAAAGCGACTCATTCAGCCTTCAAGACCATTATAAAAGTGCTGCTGAGCTCTCACTGAGGGCCTTTTACTGCAGCAAAAACTGCAGCGTTCCCTCCGAGAACTCCCCTCAGAACATGTGTCTGAGAACCCAGACAACTCGCCAAACACACGGCCTGTGACGCAGTACACTCACAGAGATGACCACGACATTCTTACGCTGTCATTGTTCTAAAGAGGTTCTGTTATACAGCGTTTATGACATTTGTGCAGATACTTCAGTTTATTCATCATATACCCAAATCACCCCGTCATCACTTTCCAAAAGCGTGTTTATTACACACAACTCACAGCCAGGAACAGTGTGTCTGATGGAGGGGCTCGTGAAAACACTGATGCCAAAGCCACGTCTTCCCCGGCCGAGTGAGCTGTGCGTCACAGAAACATGATGCCACATGGTAGCTACTAGACTTCCTGAGAGAGATCTTCTCCCACAGATAATGAAGATGCTGTTGGACGGGTTCAAACCTGCACTCATAGTGATCTTTACTCTGCACGACCACTTCTGTTCTAAATGGGCTCCCAATCTTTATCAAATCTGTGATGTTTCAGAGACCAGCGCTGTGAAATTAAACTACATCATCTGCCTCTGCCATCATCATTACATTTCTACTCTAATCTGAGCAGTCCAGGCACACCTGAGCTTTTAAACAGAGTCAAATCCAGTACAAGATTACACCAAAACTTGCGGCGCTCCATGTTGGCGAAGCTCTGGCTGGGAGCCTCTAAATCACAGGGAATGTTTTCAGAAAGCAGTAACTACGGGGGGCTAATGAAGCCGGAGAGTTCTGCACTCTGTACTTAATCATCACTATTACACGAGCGTTGGACACTGTGATGGGAGCCCTCTATCTCTAATTAGCCCATTGGCTAAGTGGATAATTAAATGGCCAGCTTGTTTAGAGCGCGATTTGGTCCACAGCCAAAAGATTAGCTGCGAATGCGGACCCGGCTCAACCCACCAACCTTGGTTTATTATCTTATTGCTGTATTCAGCTTCCCTCTGGATACAGAAGAAGATGTTCTGTGCTGGGCCAAGGACGTGCTATTCACTCAAAGAGCAGCAAGCTCCGTCTCTGGCGCTGAATGCACCAATCAAGAACACTATGCGCTGGGTCATAGAGGCCTTGCGTTTCACAGCGCATCCTCGTCTGCAGATCTGTTTTTGTGCCGCTTTCCTCCGACCTTGGTCCTCACTCAGACTGTATTATACATTCTGCATGGTCTCAGCAGACAGTCTAACGGCCAGCCCGTAGCAATGAGGACATAATCAGGGCGTCTCATAATCTCCCAGCCCTGTCAAAATGCAAATAGAACACCTTTTAAACGTCGCTCCTTCATCCTCTTTACTGCCGACTGCTCTGCTCGCTCGGAACGCGAACAGGTGCTGACATCTCACCTGTCCAAGCTGTGAGCTGCCTCCTTAGGCCGGGCCAACCTTTCTAAGACACAGCAGTTCATTCTCAGACACAGAGAAACTGACTTTACAGAACTTTCACTGCGTATGGACCAACACAGACACATGCTCACGCTTCCAACACTAATGCTGCTCACTCTTCTTCTTTAAGGGCGCTTACATATAAAACCAGAACTGTTCTCCTCTCTCTCCAGAATCAGGACCATCTGAGCTACATCACTGCCAAAAGAGACCCTCTGAGCCGAAAGCTGACAAGTGAGGACTCTGTTCTACAACTGCAGTGAAATCTAGAACATTTATATCAAATCTGTGATATCTCAGAGACTAAATCTGTGAAATTAAGCAAAATTGGCTGTGAATCCTAATTCAGTTTCCACTCTAATCACTGAGTAATCCAGGCAAAACTTCACTGTCTGTCCTTCGCTGAGAGAAAATAAAGAGTAAAAGATGAGTGAAACGTTCTTCTCTGACTGCTTCTGTGGGCGCTGACACTTTAGCATCAGAGGAACAATTTCTGCCAAAATTTAACGACGCTAGCTTTGTAGCAGCTGAAGAAGAAGTGAAGCTGGGCACAATTTAATATACATGAGTATCCTGTTAAATGACAATAGAGGTACTGTAAAATAACAGTAACATGCATTCATCTACTGTAGAATAACATTCACACACTTATACAGAGAAGTACTGTTAAAATAAATGACAGTATATACACTGTAAAATAACAGTAAAACTGCTCTCTTGCAGCCTTATGTTCCTCCACGCTCACTTAGGTCCTCTGATTCTGCTCTTCTATCTGTTCCTAGGTTTAGACTGTCCACTATGGGTGGGAGGTCCTTCAGTGTTTCTGCCCCTACCCTCTGGAATGCCTTGCCTCTCTTCCTATGTTTAAAACTAACCTTAAAACTTACCTTTTCTTTACCACTTTTCATTCTCTTTAATTCCCCCCCACTTCCCATTGGTTTGGTGAATTTTTAATTTTTAATTTTATTTTTTTTCTCCCCCCACTGATTGTAAAGCGTCCTTGGGTTTGTGAAAGGCGCTATATAAGTGTAACGTATTATTATTATTATTATTATTATTATTATTAAATTACTGTAAAATGACAGTAAAATAACAGTAAAATAACTGTAAAACAACAAAAATTACTGTAAAATTACAGTAAAATAACTGTAAAATAACAGTAACATGCATTCATCTACTGTAGAATAACATTCACACACTTATACAGAAAAGTACTGTTAAAATAAATAACAGTAAAACTACTGTAAAATAACTACAATAACTGTAAAATAACTAAAATTACTGTAAAATTACAGTAAAATTACAGTAAAATAACTCAAATTACAGTAAAATAACTAAAATTACTGTAAAATTACAGTAAAATTACAGTAAAATAACTCAAATTACAGTAAAATAACTAAAATTACTGTAAAATTACAGTAAAATTACAGTAAAATAACTCAAATTACAGTAAAATAACTAAAATTACTGTAAAATTACAGTAAAATAACAGTAAAATGCATTCATCTACTGCAGAATAACATTCACACACTTATACGGAGAAGTACTGTTAAAATAAATAACAGTATATACAGTGTAAAATTACAGTAAAATAACTAAAATCACAGTAAAATCACAGTACAATAAAAATAACTATAAAATTACAGTAAAATTACAGTGAATTATTATTAAATAATAAATTAAAATTATAGTGAATATTATTTGTGTGTAGTTTTGGTGGATTTGCATGTTGCTGGATGATCTGATTTTAAGTTTTTCATAGCGTAATGGGTTGCCCGATCTTGTAAAAATCTGCACTTTTTTCTACCACCGCTTTCAGTAGGAACAACATAAGTGTCTATTTCTGTGTTTAGCATGACTATAGTTACACAGAAAAGTGATTTGCAGTGAGGATTTTATTGTATACAGCCATGAGAGCATTACAGAGATCACGTTCAGGTTTTGGCCGATCCCAACCTCTGTTCTGCTCATTAAAGGTATTAGATGGAGCTCCACTGCCCAACCCTGGACGTAGCGTTGGGCACGGTGACCCTACAATGCTCCAGGTCATCCTCATCCTTTTCTGTGAAGATGATACAAACTGTTTATCTGCAGCTGAACATCTGTGTCCTCGGGACATCATACTGTTAGTTGGGCTGTTGTACTGTACGCTACACTGGATGTCATTATCATTACTAAGAAAAGTTCTAGCATAACAGAAACTTTCAGTGGCATAAACAGTCTGGCATACAGTCTGCAGCCCATATACCACCCTGTATATCCACCCAGGCAACAATCGACGACGGGATGATTAATGTGGCAAAGTCAGATACTACATGTGCATGATTTCCATCAAGTAGAGACAATTTGGAGAAGTAGTCACTCAAAGCCTCGCTGTCTCCGACAGGGGAACTAATGTGTGCTCTCTCTTCAAAATGATTCACCCAGTGAAGAACACTTGAAACGTGTAACAATCATCCTGTTCACACAGATTTGGCGGCAGAGTTTTGCGTAATTGGGTTAGCGGGGTGTTGCAGGCAAATGAACCCGGTCTATATCAGGAAGTGAGCAGAAGACTAACGTCAGGACTTATATGAATGAGATGATTCTGCTCATGAACATGTCAGCAGCCCAATAGATCAGAGACTTCCTGCTAATTAGGGTGCAGTTCTAAAGTTCACATTGCTGCGTCTGTTACTGTGCCGTTAAAGGGGACCCGTTAGTAAAAATGACTTTTTCAGTGGTGTTGCACTTATATTTGGAGTGTCTATCAACCCGAAAGTTGAGTTTTTTGTGGGCTGACTGGGTCTGATTGGGATTGGCTCCTCTTTATTGTGTAATGAGGGGAAGCCACACCCCCACTGGCTGTTACTGTGTTACAGTGAGGCTGCTTTCATAGATTAAAAACAGCTTAGACTTATAATTCATGCATTATGAACTTTATGTTTATTAAATTCTATTTTAAAGACACAGTACCACATATTTTAGATTAAAAATCTAGTGACTTTAGTAGAAGTTTGGTTTATAAAAAAGTCTGGTGCACATAAAGCTCATAAAACACTTTCATGCTTTTAAAACAAGTCTGCTTTTTCTGTCCTCCTCTGGATGGAGGGTCCAACAGGAGATGTGCAGTATGCAGTTTTTCAGCCATTCATCCTTCTTGACAACGAGTGGAGTACAGTACACGGCCCCTCCCCTTCCCCCTGTCCTGTGCACAAGCATTGCACCTTATTTGCTTCTCATTTACAGAGCTGTGCATGAAGCCTGGACTTTTCTCCAGTTTACTCACAAGTATCATCACTCCAGCATGTTTCTGAAGGAAAAGCATCCCCACCGTCTTCATTTTATCTTCTGACTTATCCATTACTGTTACACAATAACTCCTATATAACAAGACAACGTTCTTCTACATACAGGCAGATAACGCCTAGAGGAGTGAAAAGCATTTGAAAAATGATCTGGGTTTCTCCTGCTTTCATCACGTAAACACCTTTTATCAACAGCTCTTTAATTATAGTCTGCAAAACAACTGTACTGCATGCAGCTTGATGCCTGACAATGAACTGAGAAGGCAAATCATTTGCAAAGATAATAATCTCATTCGACTCTTTATTTCCGTCTCCCTTTCACTGTTTCTCCTCCCGCTCCACAGTCTATTTCGAGGCCATCAGAGCGAAACTCCTGGTGCTGTTGAGGAAGCGTGGAGTGTTTTTCGGCCTCTCAGGCTGCTGCCGGCGTACAGGGACAGAAATAGCTCTGAGAGAGAGCCATAAAGAAAAGAAGCGTGATCTCTTTCACTGCAGAAGAAAGGGGTCTCGACAAACAAAGCTGTCTCAGACACATCATACGGGTCAGGCTAGATCATGTTCGTTCCGTTCGAGTACACAACCTTTGACCCGAAATAAGTGTTTGGTCCAACGTCAGGCTGACGGGTGGCTAAAAGCTCAGCCAGAATCAGGCTGCAGGTATATACACCCCCTTAAAGGTCACCCATTCTGAATAAAGATCATATTTGGATTCAACAGAAAACAGATCCACGCCTCCCTTCAGTAACTCCGCCCACAAATTCATTCATGTGCTTTGTCAAGGTAAGACGATGCTGAGCTAGAAACATCTTTGTGGTCGTTAAATCCTTCACAAGCTCAGAAAATGCGTCTCCTGCTGTGTTTAAGGTGGTAGTAAGATGGCGCTGCATGAGGATGCTGAGGCTATAAATACCTGCAGGGTGTGCAAGATGCAGAAGAGGTGGTAGAGTGCAGTGAATGTCTGGAAGTGATTCTTGTCTGGAAGAGAAGAGATGTCCATTAACAAGCCGTGAAACCCGCCGGCGGTTCCTGTCCATCGTTTGTGTTACAGTGAAATTCTGCAAATAATAATCAATAAATTCTGAATGTTAATCTGACATCACGCACATGATAAACGTGTGATTTTCACGCTTCACCACTTTCTCCATTAGTGCAACTTCTTTTGGCCTTTAGACAAAACCCTCAGTCTTCTCCAGCACAACAACGGATATACAGCGCTTAGGTTTAAGAGCCAATCAGGTTCTTTCTGTTAAACTAAACTGCATGAATGTATAATTAACTGTCCAATAAAGAACAATGTTGGTCATCTTTATGCTTCTTTTAATTAGTCTGAGTTGAACCAGACTCAAGCAGGCTCTACATCTTTCCTCAGACCAATTACAATTAGGTCAGATTGGTTAATGATCATTGGTTAACGAGGTCATCAAGAGCTATTGAGTCACTTTAACAGAATAAAACAGAGAAGATCTGAGAGATCAGCTGTGAAGTCTGAGAGAAATGTTCTGGATAAAGATCTGCTGCTATTGACCGAGTTTAAACAGAGTAAAACGGGCCTCTGAAAGGCAGAATCGTGCATCGTATAAGAATGTATCTGCTCGGGAGTTAAGATCAGGTGGACGTAGAACCGACAGCGTGGCTCTGGTGGCTGATTTAGCACCTCTGTGGCTGACGATGGTGACGACGGAGTTCAGTGTTGGACATTTTCTATTAAAAAGCTGACAGTGGATGACCCAAACATCACAGAACATCTACAGATACAGCAGTGACCAGGGTCTTAGTGCTCGGTTTTACCTCCAGAGGCTCTACATAACATCACCACTACTGTACCGAGGGCTTGGTGCTGTTTACGGAGAAAAGCTCATTGGTGCAGTGAAACATGGTGGGGGTACCGTCACAGTTTGGGTTTACAAAGTGTAAAAGAACAAAGTCAGGACATCTGTGTGTGAGCTGAAAGGATGCGGTGGGTATCAGCCGAACTGACTGTGCTCACGTTTAGTAAACATCTACCCAACGTTTTCAATCTGATTCAAATGGACGCCCAGCGACCCGAGTGGGTTACAGTCACAATGAAACATGTTGTTTTTGTGGGTGTTACTCTGCCTGTGGACTGAAGTGTGTGTGTGTGTGTGTGTGTGTGTATCTGTCCTGTACGGGCTTCAGCCTGCCTGCCTCGTTTGCATATTTTACCCCCTGTTTGAATACATTTCAATATATTAAATTTGATTGGCCACGCTCTGTCATAAACTCCCACCAAAAGTGTTTTATATGCAGCAGCAGGTTTTTTGTGCCCGGTCTCTGAGGTGATTATCGATGCCATCCTGTATTATCATGAGTTTTGTCTCGTTTGAGATGAGAGCGGAGGGGACGACGTTCGCGGAATGAGAACTTAGCATCTTTTCCTCGTTTCAGCTCAAAACCAGCTTTAAAGTCAAGTGATTTTTGACTTTGCATATGTCAAGAGTGTCACCGCACGTCTTACGACGTTCATGTGATCCTGCAGGAGTGGAGAGAAATGACGAAAGAAAGGCAGCGGGGGGGGGGTGAGGACAAAATTACGGCACGTCAGGCGGCCGCGTGAGGCAGACCGGCCCTGAAGCGTTTAATAGCTGTTCTTACAGCTTAAGCTTGCAGCTCTCGGGGGGAGGAACGAGAGAGCTGGAGGGAGAGAGAGAGAGAGAGAGCTGGAGAGAGAGAGGCAGGCTGAGAAGCTCCTCTGGGTGCACACTTCAGATGAAGCTCCTCCATTAATGAACTCTCACTGACCGAGCCTCCTCTCTGCAGCGCGTCACTGCTCTTATTCACAAACTCGGAGAAGTTGTCTGAGCAAAGCCTCCTGATGGTAAATGGTGGACTGTGGCTCTTAATATGTGGACGTCTGCAGGCCGTATACAATCACCGGCCACTTCATTAGGTCCATATTAGCTCCACTGATCATACAAGTATCATTACAAACAGTCTCTCAGGACTTCAGTGATCAGGACCCCCCACAGAGCAGCTGGATCATTCTCAGTGATGCTGATGTGGTGGTGGTGTACCGGTCTGAGTGGAACAGGCGCTTTCTGATGGTTCCTCCCACCGTCTGAGTGCACAACAGCTGTACAGAAGTGAAAGCAGGTGGACTTTTATTACACAAAGTAAAGAAAGTGAACTGAAGTACAGGTGAGAGCAGCGACAGTGATGTAGACACAGACAGAACACAGGGGAAGGTGTGGTAATCAGGGCAAGGACAGGTGCAAACAGGAGGGAACAATAACGAGAGGCGTGGCCTGGGCGGGGAACAAGGTAAACAAAAGTATTTGCCTCCATCACTGACAACAAAAACAGTCACATCTGTACAGGGTTGCCAGGCTTGTTAAAATGCAGCCGCAGGTGGCAGGATGGAGGGTTTTTGCAGAAAATGAAAAAGATCAGAAGATTTACTTCTTTTAAAGTTTCTGTGATTAGACACTTTAGACTGATTATGTCAGACATTGGTCTGGAGACTTTGAGGATCTGGCAACCCTGTATTAGTGAGATTGTATTAAAACAGACGTGTTAGTCACTGATGATGGTGTTTAGGTCAGGAGGACAGTGAACAGCTGGTGGACTGAACATGATCAGGTGAAGAAAGTCAGTCGGCTGATGTTTCAGCAGCTCTGTGTGTAAACAGAAGTGAAGTCAGAACCGGTTTAACACTAAACACGTGTGTACAGACATCAGATCCGATCTGAGCTCACATTCATGTTCACAAATCAGAAACGTGTCTAAACTACGAGCACAAATGAAAGTGATTCAAATCTGATTTGCCGTGTTCACACAGTCCTGAAAACATCTGATTCTGCACGAGCAGAGACGTGACCAGAGAATAAAACCTGACAGTTCTAGTATTAGCAGTGCACCGTCCCTGCAGCCAATAAAGCAGAACTACACATGAACCTATTGGCACCATGTGTGGGCTAGAGGGGTATAAAGCCCCCATGCATGGAGTCGTGGGGCAGTTCTCTGGTCCATCTAATACTTTTTGGGATGAGTTGGGGATGGAGGCAGTCATCCAACATCCTGATGCTCTTGTGGTTGAATGCAATCAGATGCTCACTGCAATGCTGCAGTTTAACAGAAAGCTTTCCAGCTGAAAGGCATTTCATGAGGTGTCCCAATACTTTTGTCTGCAGTGTATGTAGAGTCCTTGTAGTGAACCGTGGATCGTCCGTGAGCTGAATAGAGACGACAGAACGTCCTGCTTTTTAATCTGCAGTGTTATTAGCACCTCTCTCCATCCAGCAGTCCGTTAACGGGGCTGATTAGTGGACAGAATGGACCATTAGCATGTCAAATGAAACACGCGAGTGTGTACGCGTCGCGCTGTCAGAGGCGTGTTGGGCCGAGTCTGGGCCGAGGTTTGACGGGTCACATTTCTGCTCTCTCTCTCTCTCTCTCTCTGGGTAGAGTCAGGCTGACATGCTTCACTGGGCCTGATAATTATTTCTCTTCTCCTCTCTCTCGCTCCCGCTTTTCTCTCCGAAACTTAGCTTTCATTTGTAGCCGGACGTGCCATCTCTCTCCCGGCGGACTCGTCAGCGGCGCGGCGCGGCCCTAATGCAGACCAGGGTCTGACTTAGATTAGATAACATTCTCCAAATGAGAAAAAAGCAGGAATTAAATGGAATTTTACTCCCTTATCACTCCCTTTGAATTGCCTGCGTGATTGTGGTCCACGACAAAGCTTGATAACACTTCCTGTGCAGATCTGCGGCCGTATCGGAGAGCGAGTTAGAAAGAAACGAGACAATCACAAGCGCAGCTCTGGTGTTTTCCATACAGATTGTCTGAACCTGGTGAAGAACATGTGCTTGGAATGAAAAGCTTCGTTAGCAGTGCTAGCATCGCTTTACTCTGAGCGTCGCAAATGTGCCGTTTATTGAATCTGACTAACCTTCCTACAGTCTGGGTTACGCATACAGAGGTCCGTACCGAACTCACAGCCGGGAAAATAGCATCACAGACTGTGAAATGAGCCTTTTCCCTGAAACAGAGCTTAAGTGCAGGTTGTGAGAACAGCACGTAGCAGCTACTTGACATTTTGTAGTCACGTAACCGTACAAGGTGAAATATTCGACTGAGTGAGCTGTGCTACACTGAAACGTGATGCTACATCAGAGCTGCTAGACGTCCTGAGAGAGATAATGACTCTACACTGAGTGACTTTAGACCATGGGGAGATGTACCCCTGTTTGTGCTGTTGTATTGACTGTAGTATTGTGCAGTAATGGGGAAAGCAGCTACATAAACAACACTGTGGTGAAGACACTGTTGGAAAGGTTCAAAACTGCACTCAGTCTGCAGCTGTACTCTACAAAACCTTATAACATAGACACTTATTATAAGAGGTCAGGTTTCCTCTGCTGTGAATCTAGCACTGTAAAATATCTGAATGCAATCAAATCCTCACAGCAATGCTCTGAAGTCTAGTAGAAAGCCTAACCTGGCAGTAGAGATTCACGTCCTTGGTGGTGTAATTACTTCTTCACAATAGTGAAAGGCTATTCTCCGTTTGCTACTGTTCAGTTAACTCATTTGTTCCATTCAAATAACCGTTTGCTCGTCATTGAGTTCAGGGTGTTTGGATTCAAGGTAGTGAAGCAGCTTTGTGGGCATCGGTGCTTCATTAGGGAACATATCTCTGAGGTTTTGGGGCCTGCATCTCTCCTGTCACAATCAAGCCAAACTTTACAACTCAGCATAATTTCTCCTGATCGAAGCTCTTTTCTGAAAGTTTTAACTTATCTCTTTATCTCTCTTTGCTTGAAAGAACTTGAACAGATTAATATTTAGCTAGTGAGCCTAGTCCTTGATTGGGGAGCTCTGTGTACATGATACTAATGTCACCAGACCCATCTCCAAGTGCAGCTGCCCTCTAGTGGTCTAAGGTGGTACTGAAATATAAACACATTAAACTCCACATACATCTGACGCTCCCACACTATATTTAGCCAAATACTCTCTCAACAAACACATGCAAATGGGTAAATATTCAGGTTTAACCCTAATTCATGCACTGACTACTTTGGGTCTTTGGTCACCCACCACTCTCTACAGAGCAGCTATTACGTGGGTGGTGGATCATTTTCAGCACTGTAGTGTCCCTGATGTGGTGGTGGTGTGTTGGTATGTTAGTTATAACAAAGTACAGAAAACATTGTAGAGAAACACTGAATGGCAATAGAGCTGAATCGTATTGTATGACATTATTAGTTTATTCATATCTTTATTATATCAGATTGTTGGTTATACATCAAGAGTACCAGATCAGCAACAGTGATGGTATTGCAACTTACTACCCTGCACACTTTACTCTCTCTCGTCAAGCTCAATATTATCAGAGAGCTTAGCAAGTGTGCATGTTAGCCTGCTCAATGGGGAGGGGCTTTGGAGACAGGGCTGGAGAACAGTGGAGAGGGAGGGGGAGGGATATAGAAGTTGGACTTGTTGGAGTCTCTTTTCAATCCTAACAGCAGCTTTAATGCTGTTATTTTTAATAGAGCTTGTCTTCAGTGTCTCGTCTGCATCTTCTGTGCAAACCTAAAAGTTCATCACTGTCAGTTTGATAAAACAGCTTTCAGTGTAGAGGGAGGAAAGGGAGGCGTTAGAGAAGCAGCGGAAATGGAGGTTTTCAATGGACATAATTGTGCATATTCATAAATTGTCCTTTGTTAATGAGTCTAAAGGTTTAGGGAGGCTCCCGTGTCACGTCTAGTGATTTTTCTGGACATTATAATAATACAGGAGTGTAATGGTTTAATTTTTATGTTAAAGGAAGTATGTGGTGCCTTTCTGATCTTATTATTACTGTTTGTAAGACGAGACACAGATAACGACGTTTTAACTTTGATTATTTTGTATCTTTTCGGCTCCTCAGACATTTAATGCCTGAATTATTAATCACTAAAGTTACGACTTTGTTACTATAACAGTTTTGCAGTAAATGCTAAAGGTCACCTAATAACCTGCACCCTGACCTCAAACTGCAGAATAGACCAAATTTGGCACAAAAAAATGGGCAACTCAGGAGAAAGGGGCGGGGCTTTTCCTGCAGAGCCAGGCAGCTGATTGGCTCTTTTTGTTAATAATGACTCTGATAAGACTATAAAGTGCAGAAATTAACAGTAAATAAAAGTATCTGAGATGTGACGGCAGAGAAATATCAGCACAAAAAAAAAATTAAAGTAAAAGGTGTGTGTAATGCTGAGAAATGTCCATTTTCTGACCCCCCACTGTGACTAATCCACTCCAACATCCACAGCCTACGTCCCTCACTCCAGTGTTTACATTTTGTAAGTTTTGCAGTAAAGAAATGAAGATAACAGCAGCACAGCTGTAAGCGACTGCCAGCGATGTCCGTGTTGATGTATGTCTATGCTGATGTTGAGTTTAGGTCATTTACCACCAGCACAGATATGTTTTTGTGATACGGCCTCATTTCAGTCATCACAGCCTGTAGTAATGTAACAGGACGCGCCCCACACAATGTGCCAGGATATGTAAAAAGACGTAAATGTTGATGACAGCCAGCAAGCGGCGATTCTGCACGGTCCCAACGACGACATTCATTAGATTTTTGCCAGCAGACACAGAAGGGAACTGCGTGTGCCCTGCGGTTCATTGTGGAAATGCAGAATAGCTTTAGCCGAGTGACAGCTGTTAACACTGAACCCAAAGCCTAGAATGAACCTAGCGAGTATATTTGTCCAGGATTGGCTTGTTTGGATGAATGTGGCGTGTATATATTTGTGCACTCCAGGCCCAGCAGAGCGACTGGCTTCTCCTCTCATTCACACACACACATGCCGGATTACTCTACCTCGGCACCGGCACGGCTACCGTAGCCTGCACTCCACAGATAAAACCTACACAATGCCTCTAATAGGCCGCAGAAAGACAGCATATCCAATGTTTCAGACAAATGTATTTGTTTCCGTGAAGGCTAAGAGGTAGATTAGCGGTGTCGGGCCGGGTTGCAGTATTGTTGCCTCTGAAAGGCGTCGCAAATGTGGATTTGGGCGATAATTCACACATTCATACGAGTCCTCGGGGAGGGATCGCTGAGATCACTGATGGCTGTATAATTGGATGGTTGGGGAAGAATCATTATCATGGTCTCTTGTTAGCATTAGCATTGTCAAACGTGTTTATTTATTCGCGCTCGGCGTCCCGCTCCTGAGTTTTCGCCCCTTTCATCCGTGCACGGAAAGGAAAGAGCCATTGTCCCAACTATCCCCACCGCTGGCCTTCAGAACAGCTGCGTATCAACAACCCGATGCAAATGAGCTCCAGATCACTGAACACCGCAGACTTCTGAGTAAGCAGATATTTCAGTGCTCATACTGGAGCTCTTCACATGAACATGTGCACATAAAGATTTATAAACCACGGTTTTAGTTTTATGCTCTTTTTCTTGAGAACGTAACATTAAAACATTATTTTATCAACATATCATCATTAATTAGCTCTCAGTCAGGACCGGTTGCATTTCCCCCATAAGAATACATGTAAAACTGATTAATCCGTGTCAGCCGGCCAATATACAGTATACTTTAATATGTAAATAATGTGTTTATATGGGTTTTTAAAACAAACGAGACGACGACGGCGCTCGTGTAGGCTGGCAGCTAAGGAGGACAGGAGGACCTCCTACCTTAGCATCGCTTTCAACAGGCACTTTTACTGGACAGCAGTCAAAAGGTAATGACTGACCTCTTCTATGCTAGCATCTAGGGGATGCTACGACTGCCGTGCCCCTAGTGGTTGGCATAATTGAAGAAATTTACGCTACTCGTTATTTGGAATTTTACTCGTTACCTGGAACAAAAATATTCCGAGATCTCGACTCGTTACCTGGAATACTCGTTAGTAGGGATGCTCGTAAGTAGGGTTACCACTGTACTCGGTTCTTATGTCAATGCTCTGCATAAACATCCAAATTGATGGTAAAACCTGACATTTTAATGACCACAAGGAGCTGCTGTTCGACACGAATTACCAACAATTTGTTAAAGTGAGCAGACTAGCTGTAGATCACAAGCACAAAACACGTCGTCAACGGCAACGGTTGTTTATTTATTTATTAATTTTTCATCATCAAGGGATATAAAACCTACACAAGAGGCGACGACCCATTTAAATCAACGACCACAGTCTGAGCCACACAATCATTTTTAAATATAAAAACCACATTTTTGGAGTTTCAGCCTTGACTTAGTCTTGACCTTCACCAGCCATGGAGTCTTAGACTCAGTCTGTCTTGGCTTTGCAACGACAAATCAAAAGTCACGTATCCTCAACTTTCACATCATTTCTTGCACCGACGAGTCACATACAATATTTATAGAGAATCAGCTCCTGTTCTGAGGTCCCGTTCACACTAAAGAGGTTTGGGTTAATAAGCACTTCACGTACAAATCAGGTTTCATGACTAGCAGCCTCGGTCGAAACTATAGACTTAATACGGCCATTTGTATCACCAGCAAGTGTGCAAATGTCACTGAAACACACTCAGATTCAGGATTTCAGCTTCTTCATTTAGATACAGTGTTCGCTGCTGAGACAAAGGACATCTTGTTTTCAGGAAGTCTCAGCTATTTTGTAATTCTAATAGCCTCATCAACCATATGGACGTCTACCATTTGTCAGCACCTCACAACTCATTGTCTACAGCTCATCAACATTCACGTCTGTTCAATGTGTGCGAGAAGTGTAGAAAATGCATGGAATAACATACTCAGTGGCCACTTCATTAGGTACACGCAGCTTGTATCTCCACTCTTGGAACAGGCCTGTCACAATCAAGTCAAACTTTAGATACAGCTCGTCACTTCTTTTAATCAAAGCCACCGTTATCATGAAGCAAATTGAACAGATTAATATTTAGCCAGCAGTCCTTGGTTGGGGAGCTCTGTGTACATGAGACTAATGTCACCTGACCCATCTCCTAGTGCAGCAGCCCTCTAGTGGTCTAACGTGGTACTGAAATATACACACAAAACTCCACACACATCTGACGCTCCCACACTATATTTAGCCAAATAACCAAATAGTCAACAAACAAATATGCAAATTGTTATATAGTCAGATTTAGCCTTAAATCATTACATATACACTCACTGGCCATTTTATTAGGTACACATAACTTTACCCGCTCTCATTTAGCTCCACTTTGCACTTCATCAATTACAGACTGTAGTCCATCTCTTTCTCTGTACATTTTGTTCACCTCATTCTTCAATGGTCAGGACCCTGACAGGACCGTGGTGGAGTGTTCTTCAGAGTTCCCACGCCTGCAGTCACACCAGAGGTCACTGAAACTAAACCCCAGAACACTGATTTCAGAGATCCGGTGCCCTGGATTGCTCCAGGCTCCAAAACAAATTTCACACCTGATCAAATGGACCAAACTCACAGAGGAACTGGACCCGGGTCAAGGAAAAAAAGCTCCATAAACCACTCTACTGTGTCAACACAGTGTGAACAGAAAACAATCAGAACCGTGGTTTTATCTTCACAGCACACAAGCCCAATTACTCCACTGTAGTTTATCATCTCACAATATGACACATGATCACTACGCCAGTGTGACGACGCCCATAAAATCTGACCATCTATCAATTTCCTGTAAAGACAATGTAAGATTTTCATCAGTGCTTACTGAGAAACTGCAGCCTCTTAGTACATATACAGTCATACCAGAACATTACGACCACGCCCGGTTTGGCCCGGGACATCACAGACGTCATGTAAGTGAGCACAGCAGTCAGCTGTACCAGAGTGTAAACCATCATCGTGGACAAAGGATGTGATGTGACTGATGTACAAATGAGCACAATAACAGTGAAGCCTGGTGGTGGTAGTATCTCAGAAACAACTGTGATGTTTTAGAGTGAAGCTGTACTGAGAACGGACTTCTCAAACCTCGAGTGTCACACAACAGCAGAGTGGTGATGGTTTGGGTGACTATAATAATTCTAGGCCAAATCCTCGACACGATCGTCTCAAACACTGTTTTATTTATCAGTGCAAACACTGACTTGGTGCCGTTTCTTTTCTTTAGCTGTTATCTGACTCCCTGATGTGCAATGTATGCTTTTTTAGTGAACACTAGTGTGTGTGTGTGTGTGTGTGTGTGTGTGTGTGTGTGAGATGGATTGTGGCGTGTCAGAACAGCTCTGCCTGACCCAGATAGATGACACTTCTTGCTTTCCCCTTCTTTCCTCTTCTCCCAAGGGTCCATTCTCCGGTTCTCTCTCGACCACTACATGGAACAGACAGCAGCAGAGGCCGGATCACCACAAAAACAACTACAAGCAGAAAGAACAAAACGCGCACTCGTCCAGCATGATCCCTTTCTTTTCTGGGCTGTTAGTAAATATATCTGCATGTTTCTTAATCTCACAGACAGATGTGACAAATTAAGACACAGAAACATCCTAATTTAGTTTAGACCTGTGCTGTTTACTGGTGTAGACTGCCCTCTGGAGGACAGAAGCTGTAACTGCGTTAGAGTGCAGTTTTATATTACAGTATCTACAGTAGAGTACAGTACTCTGTATATTATGATGTACAGTGGGGGAAGACAACTATTTGTTCAGCCACTGATTGTGTAAGTTCTCCTACTTAAAGATGAGAGAGGTCTGTAATCTTCAAAATAGCATCACTTCGACTATGAGAGACAAATGAGAAAAAAAAAAATCCAGGAAATCACATTGTAGGATTTCTAAAGAATTTATTAGTAAATTATGGTGGAAAATAAGTATTTGGTCAATAACAAAAGATCATCTCAATACGTTGTAACATGGCAATGACAGAGGTTAAACGTTTCCTGTAAGTCTTCACCAGGTTTGCACACACTGTAGCTGCTATTTTGGCTCATTCCTCCATGCAGATCTCCTCTACAGCAGTGATGTTTTGGGGCTGTTGCTGGGCAACACAAACTTTCAGCTCCCTCCACAAATCGTCTAGGCCACTCCAGGACCTTTACAGAGCCACTCCTTCACTGCCCGAGCAGTGTATTTGGGATAATTTTCATGCTGGAAGCCTCAGCCACGTTTCATGTTCAATGCTCTTACAGATAGAAGGAGGTTTTGGCTTACAGTCTCACGATACATGTCCCCGTTCATTCTTCCCTTAACACGCATCAGTCGTGCTGTCCTCTTTGCAGAAAAACAGCCCCAAAGCATGATGTTTCCACCCCCATGCTTAACAGTAGGTATGGTGTTCTTGGGATGCA